>LPNX010128229.1:18593-113939 GCA_001517045.1 Pseudotsuga menziesii
TCTGGGGGTTGCAGGGTATTTTATGTATCAAATGGATGGGAAATTGGATTTTTTTTCTTCTAAATAAAAAAATCATAATCTGAACAGAGTTTAAAAGAGTTGGANTCTGGGGTTGCAGGGTATTTTATGTATCAAATGGATGGGAAATTGGATTTTTTTTCTTCTAAATAAAAAAATCATAATCTGAACAGAGTTTAAAAGAGTTGGATATAGACAAGTCAGAAACTAGTGAAAAAATACTAGTATTGGGAGATGGCTATGAAGAAATGATAGGTGACTTATCCAAAGGAGGAAATGAGATTTTTTATTCTGATATATCAAATGTGTATCAAAATTGTTTAAGACCTATACGGTATTTCCTCTAATTTAATTAGCAGGGGATTCTAAACTCCAAGAGGTCCAATAAAAAAGAGAAAACACAAAAGCCATGAAATCTAGATTATGTCTTCGAGGGAGTTATCGTAAAATGATTTAACTCTGGAAATCAAAGCATGACAATCATTACCTTTGAATTATGCATTATGGCACTTCTCCTGGGGATTAGCAAAGTTTGACGTTCCTTTATTTGAATATGAAAAATATGGAGCATCAATTTATTTCACAAAACTGAGTCATGATTTCAATATTCTTTTAAAGAAATATTTTTTAGCGTGAATTTTTTTTTTGCAATAGGTACTCTTCGAGCTCCCTTTCTTTTCCTCATCTTCTTGGAATTTAAACCTTCATTAGTAGAATTGGAACCTTCATCTTCAGAATATGACTTTCATTAGAGGAATCTTGAGGTCTAAAATGGGCCTCCTAAGGAAAATAATAAAATAATAGTTAAAATAATAAAATAATATTTATTAATTTTGGAGGAAAAAAGAAAAAAACTACTTTTTGTGTTCGTATTGACTCATTTTATTGGAATTCTATTGGTTCTTGAATTCCAACTCACAAGAACTTATTGTTGGCGCGTTTTCTTATAAGGACCATTTTAGACCCCAAATTTCCTCTAATGAGTTTATTCTCCTTCATTTTTTACTTCCCTTTGGACTTGGAATTATTGCTTTCAAGATATGCAAGTGCATGTTCCTTGGAGGTGCTGAGAGTCCCCATTTGAATAAGCTTGAATTTCTCTTGGGTGAGAGAATCTATGAATGCAGCCATGGATGGCATCCTCCAATTTCAAACTGCAAGCTTTACCATGGAATGTTGACACAAAAGCTGAGTATTCTAGACCTAACTTGGATAGGACGAAAAATAAACTAAATGCTCTTCTTTCTTCTCAATCCCATACTTCTTGAAAAAAAGCACTAGTGACCTAAACTTGGTGATGAATTCCTCAATGGTTTCAAAATCACTTGGTCTTAATGTGATCAACTCATTCTCCAATTGATGTAATCTAAGCTCAACATCAAAGGAAAAATTAGAGATCCTAAAGAGTAAATTGAACTCCACACATGTGGAAAGATTAGATAGACTTAAGCTACCCACTAGACATAGAAATACATGTAACACCTGATGAGATCAATTAACTGAGTGTGAGTTTAAGTTAACTAATGGTAGGTAGGTATGTAGGGAGAATTAGAGAGTTACAATTCCAAAAATAGCAGTTACCGTCAAGGAGGGAACATAAATAAGTTAACTAGTTAAGAACTAGCGTCATAACTATTTATGAGTAATCTGGAGTTGCATGAACTAGCATAGATCCAAATCCTAGGATCTATCAAGCTTCGAGAAGGATCAAATCTCCTGAAGTGAAAAACTCTACTCAATTTGATAGTGAAGACATTTAAAAAACAAAATATCTTCCAAATGAGTGTTGGGTTGAATCTATGGTGAAGGTAGTCATTGATCTCCTTTTTCTTGTTGCTATAGTTTCTTCTTTTAAAACTGAAGCTACCTACAATGATGTTCTCCATTGTTCGATGGGTGCTAGGATGGTATCCTCGTTGCTAGAATAAAATTTGCATTTCCAAAGCCAAAACATGAAGAAGATAAGCTCAAATGAAGATATTGGTTCCTTTTCATTAGCCAACACCTACCACCACAACCTAGTGTATTGTGTTTTTGCTGCATTGGAGATTCAACCCTTCAATAAGGAGAGATGCCATCCTAGTTGTGGTGCTCCTCAATTAGTGGGTTGGTTGAAATTTTTGATGGGACATGTGCATAAGCTTTGATTTTTTGGAGTTGGAGAACATATTTACACAGAGTGTTAGCTACCATTTGTTGAAGAACTCATGTATTGTGAAGAATCTCATCAACCACTCCTCCACCACGTGGAAGGAGTTGGCGTAGATCAAATATGATGGAGACCAACATGGAACTAAGAATAAAGTTAAAACGTGGAATTGTACTATGGAGTTGTGTTTCTTTTTTTGAGATAAATATTCGAACGTGAAGAGCGTATTTTTGAAGGATGGAAACGAATGTTGAAGCCCATGTTTTTCAGGCACTATCCATCTACCCGAAGTTGAAACTATTGCACATTTTGAGAGTGAAGAATCCTATAGGTTAGTGATTGTATGAAGACTAGTGGTGGCATTTTTATTTTTGTAGCTAAAACCTTCATATTTCTTACGACTTGGAGATGATGCCTAGAGTTGAGGCTTGTGAATAGTAGAGAGGATATGTGACTGAGACAATGAGCTATCTCGTGAGTCCATTCCACATCTTCTGCTGCAATTTTTGTGAATTGTGTATTTTGACCACGTCTGAATATTGAACCCTAATTTGTTATGTGGGTTGAGAGTTGAACCTAATGTCCTCCTGTTGTTGTTTCTCTTTAACGTGATGGAAATCCATTAAATTTTGAAGACTGTTAAATATTGTATACAGTGAATGCTCTATATAGCGTGAAGGCTAGAGAGGTAGGGTTGTTGAATATAGCGTGAAGGAGGAGATTGTGCTGGGAGGTAGGGTTGCTGAATATTTTGGTTGGGAGATGTGTGAATATTAACTGAATATTTTGGTTGTGTGAATATTAACAAAATATTTTGGCTGGGAGATGGTTGCGTGAATATTAATAGAATATTTTGGCTGGGATATGGTTGTGTAAGCCTGCCGACGGAGATCATGCTGAGAGGTGGAGATGGGTGCGTGAGGCTGGCGCCGAATGGAGCACGCCCTGGGAGGAGGAGATGGGTGTGTGAGGCTGGCGCCGGATTGAGCATGCGTTGGGAGGAGGAGATCACAGGGAGGTGGATATGGGAGGAGGAGGTCGCAAGGAGGAGGAGATTGTGCTGGGAGGTGGAGATGGGTGCATGAGGCTGGCACGGGATTTGATTTTTTTAAACACCATTCATATTCTCCATTTTGGCCCTCTTATTTGCTAGTATTACTTCTCTACTAGAGGACCTCTTATTTTCCATTTTTCCCTCTTTACTAAAGAATTCAGATCTAGTTGAAATAAAATTTAAAATTTAAAATTCGTACCTATTGCATCAAGGCTTCCAAGTTGCGATACTTCTTGGTGTTTATTATGTAGTTTTCCATACTTCTTGGTGTTTATATAGTTGGTTTTGTTTTAACTTTTTATTTTTTTTCATTATTTATAGCCGACACAAATTTACATAACATTACAAGATCTCTCCCATAACGTTATGTAACGTTACAAGATATTCCCCATACTCGGATGTAGAGCGCCTCTCGACGCAATCAAGGAAGGTGCTTTTGATCCCTAAAATTAAGGAAAATAGATGCATTAGCCTCTTGAGATAATCCATGTATGGATAATTAAGTTTTAGATGAAAATTAGTGGGTCTAGATGATGAAAACAATGAGGACAATGCACTAGGACACTGACTAGGGGTCAATAACAAGGTCTAGGAAGTTAGGGAAATCAAATAATGATTAATTCTAATATCTAGATGGTTTGAACATTCCAACAAGAGGAGGATCGGGAGCAACAATGCGGTAATCAAATATTTATGTACATTTATAACATTATAATGCAACTTTGAATTGTAACATCTATATTTAATATATTAATGCTTGGGTTATTAGAGATATGACACCATCATTTGTTAAATTTATGTAAAGGTGCATTCATTCCCATATATTTGGGCTTAAGGAAATCATTTTTGCATCGAGGATGATGATAATGAGTGTGGTACACAAGACTGTGGAGTGGAAGTTGAGTTCGACCAATCTAGTCATGCTAGCCACCATAATCGAAACCTGATAGGAGGGATGTTGGGTTATGTCCAAAAGTTATATAAAAATTATTCAAGTGGACTTCTCTTCTTTCCAATGTGTTATTTTTGGGTGTAGGTGGCAGGACATATTCGACATGAATAATGTAAAGGAATATTGTGATAGTGGGTTGATATGTATCAACTCTATAAATATGTGGGATGAAATTAAGGAGCCTTATGTTTTTCCATAACACTGCAACCAAGTGTTCTTTTACACAGATGTGTTAGATAGAGATTGGTGGTTCATATACAAATACGACACTAGATCTAAACATGTTTTTTAAGAACAAAAGTGTTAGCATGTCAATCTAGGAAGATAATGAGGGTGATGGAAACCAAGAGTGATATGCACATATTTTATTTCATCATTTACAAATTGAGATACCGTTTTTTTACTGTTGTCTTTGATTGTCTAATTATATTGTTTGTTTTTCATATTATGATGGTGGAAATAGTAATTTCATCACTGGGTATAGTAACCTTTAAACAATTTCAGTTGGTTAACAACCAATATGATGTGAAATATGGTTATGACTTTGAATTAATTTATGATTATATTCCATTTTCCAAATTACTCATATTATGTCCTGTGTATACATATAAATACACCCTGAGAAGAACTTACATGATTAAATTTTAATTTAATATTGTGAAAGTAAAGGCTAACATATTCTTTTGGACTTGAAGGTGTCCTCTAATTTCTATATCAATATTGCAATAATGCTTGTATTTTATGATGTTTTTGTTATGAATAATGTTAAGAATTACAATTTCATTAATTTATGTTAGATTAATGCAGTTTTTTTATTATATGATTAGATTAAGTTCAATTAATTGATGGCCTTGATAACATGCAATTTACAAGAAACTTTAAGGTGGTCTCTAATTCTCCATCAATATTTCAATGCTTGTATTTCATGTTGTTTTGCTATAAATTTTAATGCTAAGAATTATGATTGCATTAATTTATGGAACTTTTGTTATAATGTTTGCATTTTTTGTTGAATGGAAAAAGAGAGAAAAAATGACTTTTAAGGATGAAGGTGTGGGCATGAAATCTTCTTTAGGAGAAAAAAAAATGGCTTTAAGTAAATAAGCTATATTAATTAAGTTGGATTGAATTTATGCATCTCTATATTGGTAGGAAGTTAAACTCCATCTTAGAATTGGTTGAGACAATAAGGAGTAATATGAATCAATTAACAAATTAGATGTATGCTTAATATTTATTCACCCTATTTTATGGTTTGTATATAGGTACGTAGTTTTGATTTGTAAATTAAAGACATGGTTTGTATATTTCATTAAAAATATTTGATATATGTATCAATATATAATAATTGATTTAGATTTTATTAAATAATGTAAATTTATAATAACATAATCATATGTTAATCTAACAATTTATATAACTAGTTTGAATCTATACTATTTTAGAAATTAGATATATTCATTGTCAAACTCAAATTACATGAATATTTGATATCTTAAATCTTGCATATTTTTGAAATTATTATTCAATTAAAAAATATTCTAATTTTATTAAATAAAAATTGCAAAAATTAATATTACCATAGTAATACAAGAATCCTTTAAAAATATTAACATTGTTACATCAATAATTAATTTCAATTTTTTGAATACTAGTTGGATTTAAACCTCATTTTTATAGGGTGTAAAATTTATTCCTTGAATGTGGACTAAAGTTATATTTACAATGAATATCATAATGATTAACAATAATTAATAAGTTTGGAGAATGCAACTTTTGGGTTTACAATTGCGAGAAAATGTTGTTCTTTTAATCAAGTATTTGTCTTTCTTCCGGTTAGAGATTTAAATTTGTAATTCTAAAGTGAGTTATTGTCAAAAAAATTAAAATGTTCAATGATAAATTGTTAGGTCATATCGATATTCATATTTACATTTTCTTTGTCATGTTCATATTCATATATTATAATAATATTACATGGCAGTACTTGACTTTTTGTTATGATGTTTGTCAATTACACTTACAAATTAAACAAGATTCATTTATCTTTACCATTTGAATATATAACTACGTGATACACATTATTATACGAATGAAGATTTAACTTTCTTATTAGAAATCATGTTATATATTATTTCATAATGCTCAACATATAGTTCAACAAAACAAATATATTATTATATATGTATAATATTATGACAAATATTACTACATTATTAAGAAAATTACAATAAATTATAATATCCATCAAAACTAGATAAGAACAATATGAACACCAAATATAAAAAAACAAAATTATTGCATAAACATAATACTATGACAAACTATAAAAAAAACTATAAACATGATACTATGACAACTTATACAACAATCATAATTCATAGAGTTGCCACAAATTCATCTATAATTTACAATGCAATTTGTGATGTTTTGGTCAACTAAATGAAAAATTGGTGATTTAAAGACCCACATGCCATTTGAATAGTACAAAGTTCAGTTAGTACATAAACATACAATCATCATCATTTTCAACACCTAACAAATATAAACATCATGATCATGCCTTCATAAACATAAACATACACATCATCATACTAACATAAACATACCCATAAATTTTAACAAAAACGTAAATGCATCATCATCATTTTCATGACATAAACATAAACATACCATTATTATCATTGTAAGCATCTAAGAAACACAAAAATAAACACCATCATATATACCATCATACCATCATTAACATAAAACCAAAAATAAACATGAACATACCATCATAAACATTACACCACATATTCCTGTAACATATACAACTAACAAATTTAAACATCATCTAACACACATAACTAATAATACACGTAAGTATAATTAATGTTCATTGATCATCATTTTCACCACGTAAATAAATAAACATCAAAATAAACATGAAATATATATATATATNTATTTCCTACCAAAGCTAGATGCATCATCACCTCCACCAATAGAGCCAAAGAAAATATCAACACCTCTACCAGCATATCTAGAGGCATCAATAGTTCCTCTAGATTTATTGATGGAGGAACTAGAGGAAATCATGAATATAGGTGTCTATTATTTTTTTTGTGGGGGGTGGTAGGGGGTTATGAGAAAAGAAATGATTTTTTTTCAAGTTTCTCAACTTCGAGCAACCAAAAATTAGCTTTGTGTTTAGAATTTCATTTTGTAGTAAAAACAAAACTTGTTGAGAATTGTGTTAGTTTTCTATCCGTTGTTTTTCAGATTTTTTTATTGGCATTTGGTATGTCATTTTTGAAAGTGTTTGATAGTATGTTCTTAATTAATGAAATTATGATAAATAGTCATGTTTTTAGACTACAATTTAACCATTATTAAACTATTGTTCATTAAAAAAAATGTTATGACGATCTAGACAGATTGTACTAATGTGTGACTATAAGTTTGTATCCAACAACCCCATACAATAAATATTCGATTTTTTTTAAAGTGGACCAATCTGAAAAACTAGCATAAAACTGACATGTTGATTTAGACACAACATCTTCCCTAATTTCCAATTCAAATCCAAAAAACTAAACTTAGTACCCTTTTGAATAAAACACATCAAGGTTTTCTACAATGGGTTTTCCAAAAAAATCCGTTGTGTCTTTCTGAAGTTATTGAATTTTCATTTCAATAAATTCTATTAAATTTTGAAGCAATCCATACACCTTCTAAGAAAAATAGTAAATAACATTAGTGGATCACAACAAATTCAACAAAATTCACATCTATAGAAAATAGATTGAATTATGCAAGTAATGGTATTATTTGTGAAGAGAAATTATAAGTATTCCATATGATCCGATCTGTCTAAACTTGGAAGAAGACTCAAAAATGTGATGGAAGGCCATGCCTGAAGATTTCCACGTTTTCGGCCGAACAAATATTTCGGCTAAAAGTTAGTTTTAACGGATGGAAAATAGTTCGGTCGAACTAAAAGTTCGACTAAAAATCTTTTTTTTTCCCGTCGTCCAGAAACTTGACGCACCTTTTTGTAACACTGCGTTGTTTACATTCATATTTATAAGAAACAAATATAACAAATATTATCGCATTATTTAAAACATCACAATTTTACAAATGATTTTACAAACAAAGGTTAATTTTTGTGGTAAATGTTCTTTAGCAATTCTTTTATGGCAAAAAGGGCATTTTATTATAGTGAAATGTTCTTAGAAATTATCTTCTAAGATGGAAGCTCTTTTTCTTTGATAGTAAAGATTATTTTGAGATTTTTTTTATAGGAAAATGTTCTTAGAAATTATATTCTAAGATGGAGCCTATTTTCTTTGATAATGAACAATTTTTTTGGAAATGTTTTATAGCTTGAAGTGTTCTTAGAAATTATCTTCTAAGGTGGAGTCTTTTTTTCTTTGATAGTGAAGATTCTTTTGAGAATTGTTTTATAGTAAAGTGTTCTTAGAAATTATCTTCTAAGGTGGAGGCTATTTTTCTTTTATAGTGAATATTTTTTTGGGAAATATTTTATGGTACAAATTTTCTTAAAGATTCTTAACCAATTTATTCTATGGTGATTTTTTTTAAAATTATATTGAGCAATATTTTATGGTACAAGTCTTCTAGGGTGAGTTTTTTTTTATGATTAAGATTCTCTCGAGGAAAATTTATTCTAAGGTTTAGGTATAAATTGAATAATCATGGGAAACAAAAGAGAACAAAAGAGGAAATATGATTGCACTCGAGATGATGCCATACATAATAAAAATAAAAGACTCAAATACCATGAAAAAAAAGAAACAAACAAGTACAAATTTGAGGAGATCCCTGATGATGATGTAAATAGAGATTTGGATCATAATGTTGATGATATGAATGTTCAAAATAAAATTCAAGAACAATAAATTGAACTAGGTATGTACAAATATTGTAAATTTGTTTAAAATCCAGTAACTGGTTTTTTGTAAATGATTGTAATTTTGAAAATATTTTTCAAAAAGCACATACAGATTTACATCCTAATGTTGATGAAGATGTTGAAGAAATTGATGAAGCCGAAAACAATGAAAATATTCGATCAAGTAGATGTATGCACACACACACACATTGGTTATTACAAGATTTTAAACCATGTATTTTTTTTTTAATTATGAGTCATATATTTTTTATGTTTCAAGTTAAGTATATTGAAATATGCTAAATTAAAATTAAAAATGAAATATATATAGTTGGTTTCATCATTGAATATGACATGTTACAAAATGTTGATAGAGAAAAATTCAAAAACACAAAACCTTACCATATTGTATGATATCGTGCTAAAAAGATACATGAACAATTTATGGAAAAAAAAGGATTAGTGGCAACACAAGCTTAAATTTTGAGGTCTTTGTTAGTCTCCAAGAATTTAAGGGAAGATTGGTAATTATTGGGTATTCAAAAGGAGACAAAAATTCAAATGTGAAGCAAAATGTGTTCGAAAATATAGTTGATGCAATGAAAACTATTGGAAAATCTAGAAAGAAAGATACTAGTGATGCACGTAGAATAATACCAACAATGATTATTTCATCTAGTACTAGACAAAAACGTTTGACAACGCGGATTCAAGATTTATTGGAACTTCATAGAAAATATTGTAAAAATATAAAAAATTTCAATTACAAATAGATACAAATGATGAACTTGCTTGTTGAGCAATTATTTGTAGAAATCCCTATAAAGATAGGCTCGGTGAAAGTGTTAAAGCTATGATGCATGAATATTGGGTGGAAAATTCTCATGTTTCACCAAAGGAATGGGATGTGATACAACAGAGAATATCTCGAAATCAGTATGAATTCCATCCAAAACATATATTGGAGATTACTCAAATACAATTGTTTAATAAATTAAAAGATGAGAACAAAGAAGTGAATTTGTTAATCAATACATTTGTACAACAGAAGCCATGGTGTGTTAGCCCTTTCACTATTTGTGAAACATGTTGTTGTTTCTATCATGTTGAATTTGAATTATATTATGACACATTCCTTCAGTTTGGTAAAACATTTTGTCCAAATTCACCTCCTTCCACAATTCGTACTTTTATTTATGAAATTATATGTGAAAGAGATAGTCACAAGATATTTTACAACAAAATATGCATCGGTTGAAATAAATGTGATCATTGTGGAAATATATCTTTATTCCACCATAAATATCCTATTTATATGAATGATCAGTCATTGCCAAATATAATATTTGATTGGAAGAGATATGAATATGTCACTTATTCCCACAATTATACAAGTTCTACAAATGCTCTTTCCAAAAGGATCGATTTACAAGAAGATAAAATCAGTGTTACATAGTTTTTAAAGAAGTTTGGAAAATAAATTTATAAATACATCAAACATTGACATAGAGCAGGATGGCGAGACATACAATTCAAACAATCAGAAGACTTTTTTCTAGTAGGGACTATTTTCTCCATGGTTGATTTTGCAGAGACTTACACATTTGAAGCACGAAGAGAAATAAAAAGTGAATATTATCATTTCGACCAAGTTTTTATATTTGTACACGTTCTATATAGATATTCTCAACACAATGTTCATGATATATAGAGCACGAACGACAATTGAAATGTGATCAAGGAATATCATTTCTATATCAGTGATGACCACACACATGATACACATTATGTACAACATTGTTTTCAAATTATTTATGGTTCATTGAAAAAACTTGCAATTGTAATGAATGAACATTGGTTATGGTTCGATGGATGTGCGCGGAAATTTAAATCTTCACGATCATTCTTCTGGCTATGTTGCCTTCATAGAAAAAAAATATTAAATATCATCAGAATTTCTTTGAAACTAGTCATGAAAAAGGAGAGCACGATTGTGCACGGGCATGTGTAAAATGAGCACTTCAAAGGCATCAAATGAACCATTCTGTCAAATGATTTATGTGTGCTAATCAAGTTGTTCAATAGTGTCATGTAAGTATCAGCCATGAATGCAATCAATAATAAAAGGATGTGCACAAGTATGAACTTTGTTTCTGAAACAAATTTATTTAACTTTGAATGACTTTAACATGTACATCTAGTAACATTTTACTCACGTGTACATTGTTTATGTTGGATAGGATTTTTTATCTTATTGGAATCCAATATGTAGATAGATCAATCCCATATGATGCTAGCATCATTCACGGGACTTAATATTTACACTCAATAAAAACAAAAACCTTCCAAAATGTGTTTTCATTTGATAGTAGGAAGCTAACATGCATTTGTCCTATTTGAATGGAGGACACATAATCAATAGAACTCTGTGAAAACATCGATGACAATTATGTTAAACATTGGAAACACAACAAAATTAATCAAAAAGGGAAAATTCCACTCGCAATCTTTGAGGAGTTGGAATCAGAGGACATTACAATATCAACTGATGGTGATATAATTTCTGATCTTGTTAGAGAAGGTAGCTTTATGTACTCTTGAATAAATGCCATTTTTATTTTAAATATTTTTTACTTGAATGCCAAGTAAATATCTATATATATGTACATGTGTGTGTGTGTGTGTGTGTGTGTGTGTGTGTGTGTGTGTGTGTGTGTGTGTGTGTATTTGAATCAACAAAAATGTTAGAACATGAGGACAGAGCAAAAGAGACAATAGGAGAATTTTTTTTATGACAAAAGAAAAACAAATTTTTTTAGTTTTTATGGAAGCTTGGGTGGCTGAACTTTATGTAAGCTCGTTAGAGAAGTTCACGTTTATTCAATGAATAGAAGTTTTTTTTCTTTGGAATATATATATATATATATAAGTTGTTTGATAACGAGGATGAATTTGACAAATTCAAAGTTCTTATTTATGTGGAGGAGATGTATTTGTTGTGGTTGCACCCACATAAAACATTGAAAATGATAGATTTTATTTGATGCGATGCAAAGAGAGAAAGATGAAATTATTGGAGGAATATGATGGCAAAGGTTTTATATATGAAAGAGGGTCAATTATATTGAAAGGTTATTTTTTTCAAGAAAAAAATCAAAATGAAAGTGACTTTCAGTTTAAACACTATCAACTTGATTTCATATGCTGCTAATATAGTCATTTGGTATGCACAACTTGCATAAAGTTGATAGAAGTTAAATCAAATAAAAAAATTTAAGCTATAAGATGGAAAATGTCAAAAGTTGATCATGAAAGAATAATTGAAGACGACATTCCTTTACGATCTTATTTCTAATTTGAAACATGTTGAACATGATGTACTTTTTACATTGGACTTCTTGATTGGTTTTATAATTGTGACACTCAAATAGAGTGATTATTGGTAAGTTCACCATATTTTTTGATGAT
Organism: Pseudotsuga menziesii; assembly: GCA_001517045.1. Taxonomy (NCBI): domain Eukaryota; kingdom Viridiplantae; phylum Streptophyta; class Pinopsida; order Pinales; family Pinaceae; genus Pseudotsuga; species Pseudotsuga menziesii. The sequence goes on from LPNX010128229.1 coordinate 31,135, forward strand.
TTTTTATGCACATTGCTTAAAAATTGATTGTTCAAAATTATAATCTTATGCACTTGAGTACACGTTATGAAATTGAACAATTATGAGACATGTTTCACTTTGAAACTTATATGATATTTATCTTACATTGTTGAGCTTATGTACATCAAACACACATCAAATTGATGAAACTTTCATGATATATTGTTCTTAGATTATTGAGCTTATGTACATCAAATTGATTGATGAATTGTATTGAGTGGCCATAACTTTTAACATTATGATTTGTATCAAGTAAACAACCATAATTGTTACTTTTGTTCAATAAAAGTTTCTAAAATAACAAATTCGATCAAAAGAGAAATTTAAAATACTTACATTTTTCTTAATGTGTCTTATATGGATTTTCATTCTTTTTATTGTTATATACAATATTTTTTTTATTAACCTACTTTAAACAAATTGTCCTATCAGAAATTCAATATTCAAATTGAAGAACTCTATAAAATTGCATTATACACACTAAGATTATCAACCAAATATAATCATGATATCAATGATAAATCAATGAAATTGAACTTTTAGATATAATAACATAACTCAATCCTCTTATGTATCTTTCCCTCTATGATTACCATTAAATTCAAAACAAAATTGTTTCATTTGTGGAATGATTAGGAAGGTTCATGTACTAAAGGAAAACATGGGTATTCCAAAAACATTTAACAACAAATTGTTTAATACTATTATATACAACTTGCCACCATATAGTTATAGAAAAAACTCTATTCCATTTAAGTAAGTAAGTATATATATATATATATATATATATTCAACGTATTCATTGTTGATGTATTTGTAACTTCGGAATGTATTCACTTGTATATTTTATGTATTGTACCTCGATGTCTATTCTGGGAAGTATCTTTAATGTAATTGAGTCATGTAATACCCCGATGTTCCTATCGGGAGAATCAATAATGTAAACAAGTCATGTAAAGTCATAGAGGGTAACCCTCCTTATTGTTCAAGGGTTCAAGTCCCCAAATTTTTGGGGCATTAGGGTTATTAGACTCTCCTAGAGAAGTCGTCCCTACGTGAGTTAATGTAAATCGGGTCATTAGTACCCCAGTTGTGGTTACTTGAGCCTACATAACTGAGTTAGGATTACTCGAGCCTACATAACATAGTTAAAGGTTAAGTGAACGAAAAAATATAAATAGAGAGTGAGACTCTCTATTTATTACACACACACTCACTCACTGGGGCACATGAGTGAGAGAGAAGAATCTGGGATCAGAGAAAGATACAACTGCTATCGGAGATCATCTTTATGTTTTCGGGTTTTACTTTGGCCATTTGTGCTCATTCTATCTCAGAGGAAGTTGCAGGGTTTTCCCCTTTATGGTTTCCCCAAGGAAAGGAAAATTCTTTGTGTCTCTTGTCTCTTGTCTCTTGTGATTTTTGATGTGCATGTTATTCTCTCAAATAAGATCCTAAGATCATATTGCTTAAATGATAAAAATATAACATGGTATCAGAGCTAACCTGAGAAGAAGACATTATGCAGCTGCAGAATCTAGGGCTTCTTAATTTTTGGGTCTCTCTCCACAATCCATCAGAAAAAAAAGGCTAGTCTAACTCTCCATTGAAGGGTGCATCTTTCTGTCGAAGCGGATTTTGATTCCGGGCATTTTCAATTTTTGGTGCGGGAAATTAGGGCTTTTTACAGAAGAGAAATTTTTGAGTGAGCCTAGCATAGGATTTATCTCCTCATAAAAATCTAAGTTTAGAGACTTCGGTCAAGATTTTTGGATGGGTGTAACTCCAGGAAAGTCAAACCCTAGTTTGACTGCGGACTGGAAAAACCCTAAATACTAAAATTGATAAGTTTTGGTAAATTCGCTATATCTCAGGATTTTAGAAGTCTCAGAGGCCAAAACTTTCATAGGGAAAATATAAAATCCTTATTTACACTTTATCCAAGTTTCAAGCTCAGATTCACTATATTATAGGAGATATTATTCCTCCAAGATAGGGTTCCATCCTCTTCCAGGATTCATCCCTAAACAGGACACCTGGGGAGAATTGCTATATCTCAAGCTAAGAAGGTCCAAATGAAATTTATCAAGATGTTCCAGAAAGGAAACGGAATGTAATTTTTTTGGTATAATTTTCAGACCCTGAAGATGAAACAGTGACACGTGGAAGTCCATACAACTTTGATATTCTAAACATTCCTGAAATAGGTCTCCTTGGGAAACAGCTCATAAGTCCCAATTGATGAAACCAATTCTGATTAAACCTATGGTGTTGGAATAGGGACAAATGAAGATACCTCAGTAAGAAATTTAAGACATAGAGTAACAGTACTTTCAGATATACTGCATAAATAGTATCAGGCATTTCTGCAGAAGAAATTGGTAAACTAGGGCTTCCTGTTCCGGGAGCTTCCCTACACTGTTTTAAAAAAAGGAGTACATTGGACAGATCACCTTGAAGAGGTCTATATTTATATCCAATAAGATCTGAAGGATTCTAGGTTTTGAAAATTAGGGTTTCTCTGACAAACCCTAGATCAGCCAACTCCGTAACCACAACAAACACCTCAAACTAGTAAGATCTAATATTTTTCTATTTTCATTTGAGGTTCTCATTTCAAAGTGATCTATCACATCAGCTTGATGACAAGCTTGGTGAGGCTGACAACTTCCAAGCATGGAATTATAATATGTCACTAGTTCTTGAAGGAAATGAATTGGACACCTACATAAGTAGAGAGGTTCCAGTTCCATAGGGAGATGAGGCTAAAAGACTTACACAAGAAGAACTTGGTCAAGGCCCAGAAGATCATTGTCAATTCAATCACGGATCAAATTGTACCACAAGTTTCTTCCCTAAAGACACCGAAAGAGATGTTTTATTCCTTGACCAAACTATTTGAAGGGAAGAGCATAAATCAGAAGATGACTTTGAGAAAATAGTTGAAGAATGTGAATATCTAGAATGCATAGACCATACAATCATACTTTACAAGGGTCTCTCAAATCAAAGAACAACTTGAAGCGGCAGAAGAAGAAGTGGAGAATGCAACAGTTGTGATAACTACCTTGAATTTCCTCCCAAGATCATGGGATTCATTCATTCGAGGAATGTATCCCAGAAGGAAGTGATTATTTTCAACAGACTCTAGGAAGAAGAAGAAGCTTGACTCATAATAAGAGAAGACAAGATGGTAGCAACTGAAGATCAAGCTCTCACCATCCAAAGAATATTCCTCAAGCGATGAGGAATACGAAGGACTCAAATCTTGAAGAAACTCTTATCCATATTAGCATTTGGATAAGAAATGATGAATGAAGAAGATGATGAGGCTAAAGTCTCAAGAAGGAGTCTACCCACTAAACAAATAAAGATAAGTATTCAATTGTCATTTCATGATATTGTTTTTGTTATGCATTAGTTTATCATTAGAGGAAATTTGGGGTCTAAAATGGCCCTTATAAGAAAACGCGCCAACAATAAGATCTTGTGAGTTGGAATTTAATAACTAATAGAATTCCAATAAAATGAGTCAACCATAATGGTTGAATTGACATATTTGTCATAAAAAAACTACTTTGTTTGTTCTTATTTTTGACATATCTCACTGTGTTTTTACTAAAATTTCGATCGAGAGAGCTTGTTGGATGCGGAATTTGATTCCGCATCCAACAAGCTCTCCCGATCGAAATTTGAGTAAAAGCAGAGGGAGATATGTCGAAAATACGAACACAAAAAGTAGTTTTTTTCTTTTTTCCTCCAAAATTAATAAATATTATTTTATTATTTTCCTTAGGAGGCCCATTTTAGACCTCAGAATTTCTCTAATGATTTAGTTGATGTATTATGCATGATATAATTTTTGCATTAATGATAGTATACTACTAATATGCATGTGATGGGTAAGTAGCTCATGGTGCTATACAACTCTCCATTGCTACTTATCTAGAATGAAACATTAGAGGAAATTTCAATTTAAAATGGGCCTTCCAAAAATAATACAAATTCCATGTCATCATGTATTAGCCAATCAAAATTCTTTAAAATTAAAAAAGGGAGCACCTCTTAAACAATTTTTTAATATAAATTTGGGGATAGGTATCATAAACAAAACTAGTTTTTTTGTTCGTATTTTCGATATATCTGCCTATGTTTTTATTCAAATTTCGATCGGAAGAGCTCATTGGATGTAGAATTAAATTATGCATTCAACGAGTACCCACTCAACATACTTTTGACAAGCCCCGCTACCCCAAAGACAAGAAATACCTGAAAAAATGTGACAATGACATCATCATCACAGTTTTCAAGTATTTCTTGTTTTTGGGGTAGCGGGGCCTATCAAAAGTATGTCAAGTGGGTACTCATTGGATGCAGAATTTAATTTCGCATCCAATGAGCTCTTCCAATCGAAATTTGAGTAAAAATATAGGGAGATATGTCTAATATATGAACACAAAAGTAGTTTTTTCTTTTCTTCCTCCAAAATTAATAAATATTATTTTATTATTTTAGCTATTATTTTATTAATTTTCCTTAGGAGCCCCATTTTGAGTTGAAATTTCCTCTAATGCCTCTTTTCTGACATATTGGATTAATGCACAATCTCAATGTTGTCTTGGTAGATATGGAAGGCATCTAGAAACATTTCCATGAGATATGGATGAATGTTGTATTGGCTAAAATAGTTGCATGATCATCTATTTATGCGTAAGAATTTTCCATTATGAATATGCCTTATGAAATGTTTCTAATAATACAACTGGTGCATTTGACTTGTAGGAAAGATCGCTTACAACAAAATAAGGATGAGACTTGTTCCGAAGAACAAGTGATGGCAGTTCAAGATTCACTCTAATAATCGAAAATGAAGAATGATGTCTAGGATGCAGTATCGAGACCTGAAGGGAAGTTCGTAGTTTCATCATACAATAGATGGAAACATCATGGGATACAAGGAAGGATTCGTAGCACGAGTCTTCTCACAAAAAGAAGGCATAGACTACGAAGAGACATTTGTAGCCACCAGAAGTTAAGACACATGACAAGAAGACTCATGTGTGCAAATTAAAGAATGCCTTGTACGAGCTCAGAATACACTTATGGGATAACACATACATGAGGAGCTTGAAGATCACCTAGAGTGTTGAATATCTTAACCTTTGCTACAAGGTTGAAGATGAAAGCCTATAGAGGATGAAAAGCTCACAGATGGGTGCGAGAAGAACTTTTGAAAAGGTTCAAGATAGAGGATCTTGGTATCCAGTGACCTTAGATGGATACATAGAATATTAGTAGCAAAGGAAGCTACTTGTCACTCCGGTACAGAATGTTTCAATACATAGAGTACGAAAGGCAGAGGGAGAATTATGCTCCACTTCAGAGGGAGTGACTGCAGAAGATCTTGAGGTTCGACATGATACAATAGGATGGATAGCTTACTGATGACTCTAGGCTTTAATCAGAGTAAAGTAGATTCCAACCTTTGCTTCAAGTTTGAAGGTGGAATATGAGTGATGCTCTCGTTATATGTCAATGACTTGTTCTTAACAGAAAAGAGGAAATCATTAAAGTTTCAAGAAGGAGACTTGCTGTCGAGTTCGAGATGAAGGACTTGGATATGATGCACTACTTTCTAGGCATGGAGGTGTGGCAGAATGCGAATGGAATCTCCCTGGGACAAGGGAAGTATGCAGTAGAGATCCTGAAGAGGTTCAGGATGATAGACTGCAATGCCATGACCACACCTATGGCATCAAACCTGAAGCTATTGAGTGTTGCTTCATCAGAGTCGGTTGATGCCATGATGTATCATCAGATGATTTGTTCCTTGATGTGCTTGACAAATACAAAACCATATATTTTCTTTTCTATGAACACCTTGAGCCAGTTCCTGACAGATCCGAGACATGTTCACTTCACTGCTTCAAAGCATATTCTTAGGTACCTGAAGGATACAGTTGATTATGGGCTCAAGTATAAGGCTGATCAGAAGATTAACCTAGAAGGTTATGTTGATTCAGATTGGGCAGGTAGTGCCATCGATAGAAAGAGAACCTCAGCGTGTTGCTTCAGTATGGGATTAGGTGTGATCTCTTAGTTTAGTACGAAATAGTCTTGCATGGCACTGAGTACAGTTGAAGTAGAGTATGTTGTAGCTTGTTCAGCTATTTGTGAGGCAGTATGGCTGATGAAGCTATTGTCTGATTTATTTGATCTCCAGTTGGATGCTACTTGTATATATTGCGACAACCAGAGTTGTGTGAAGTTGTCAGAGAACCCGATGTTCCATGACAAGTCGAAGCATATCGAGATCAAATATCACTATATCAGGGATATGGTGTAGAGAGGAGTAGTGAAGCTCTAGTATGTTGTGACGAACGAACAGATAGCCAATGTGTTGACTAAGCCATTGGCCAGAGTGAAGTTTGAGTACTTCAAGGAGAGACTTGGTGTTCTCCAGATCGAGGTTCCCTCCCAAGGGAAGTGATGAGTCCGTGAGCCATTCTGACATGGTGAGAGGATTGGTTCCTATGGTCAGAAGTAAGTGTTGAGCCATTCTGATGTGATTGAGGGATGTGTTCCCATATGATTAGATATAAGTGCTGAAGGCCATTCTTTGGGAGAATGGAGGAACATGGTCAGTTACCAGAAATCCTCAGCTTAGGGCTAAGATACATTCTGATATGACTGTGGGATTGTCTCCCACATCATCAAATATAAGTGCAGAGCCATTCTTATGTGAATGTGGGATTGGCTCCCACATGATCAGATGTAAGTGCAGATCCATTTTGATGTGACTGTGGGATTGGATCCCACATGATCAGATGTAAGTGCAGAGCATTTCATAGATGATAGTAAGTGTGTCCTATCATGCTGGTGATTGTAAGTGCTAATCCTTTTCACAATTGATAGTAAATGTGTCCTATCATGTTGGTGATTGTAAGTGTTGTGCCTTTCCACATATGATAGTAGGTGTGTCCTATCATGCTGGTGGTTCTAAGTGTTGTTCCTTTTCACAGATGGTATTAGGTGTGTCCTACCATGCTGGTGGTTGTAAGTGTTGTGCCTTTTCACAGATGGTAGTAGGTGTGTCCTACCATGATGGTGGTTGTAAGTGTTGTTCCTTTTCACAGATGATAGTAGGTGTGTCCTATCATGCTGGTGAATATAAGTGTTGGGCCTTTCTGACATGGTTCTTCGATGTGTTCCTCCCATGGTCAGATGTGAGTGCTGGGTGTGCCTTTCTGACATGGTGTTGGATGTGTTCCTCTCATGGTCAAATGTAAGTGCTAGGTGGGCCATTCTGACTTAGGGTTAGATATAAGCGCTGAAGAAGACCTACATGGAGGATAGGCCTACAACCACCATGAAAAAGGGTTGGCTCTGTAGAACTTCCTATGACGAGAAGAATTGAGAGATATCACCAGTGATGATGCAGATCGAGTGTTGATCCAGATGCAGTGATGATGATCCAACAGTGATGATCTAGTAGTGATGATCCAGATCGAGTGATGATCCAGATCCAGTAATGATGATCCAGATCCAGTTGAATATGACTTGAAGATGAATATGATGAGAACTCGATGATGATCCAGATGATACAGAGAAGAAGACCTGTGCTGATAAATTGTGTTGAGAGAATACCTTCCTAGTTAAGAGGGGATGTATTTGTAACTTGGGAATGTATTCACTTGTATATTTTATGTATTGCACCCCGATATTTATTCCAGGAAGTATCTGTAATGTAATTGAGTCATGTCCTGCCTCAATGTTCCTATCCGGAGAATCAATAATGTAAACAAGTCATGTAAAGTCATAGAGGGTAACCCTCCTTATTGTTCAAGGGTTAAAGTCCCCATAGTTGTGGGGCACTAGGGTTATTATAATCTCCTACAGAAGTCGGCCCTAGGTGAGTTAATGTAAGTCGGGTCATTAGTACGCCAGTTGTGGTTACTCGAGCCTACATAACAGAGTTAAAGGTTAAGTGAACAAAAGAATATAAATAGAGAGTGAGACTCTCTATTTATTACACACACACTCACTCATTGGGTTGCATGAGTGAGAGAGAAGAAGCTGGGATTAGAGAAAGAGACATCTGCTGTCGGAGATCATCTTTATGTTTTCGGGTTTTACTTTTTCCTTTTGTGCTCATTCTATCTCTGAGGAAGTTGCGAGGTTTTCTCCTTTATGGTTTCCCCAAGGAAAATTCTTTGTGTCTCTTGTCTCTTGTGATTTTTGCTATGCATGTTATTCTCTCAGATAAGATCCTAAGATCATATTGCTTAAATGATAAAAATCTAGCATTCATAAGAAATCTTCATAACAAAAAATTTGTTAATTTTGATTAGAAGGGAAAATATGATACATTAACATTTATAACTATACAAACCAATATTCAAGAGAACCTTAACACAAAACATGTTTCCTCTTTTCATAATAATCTTCTTATGTAAAGCAATAAACAAAGATTGAAAGAATATTGAATTAGATTAAAAATGACAATCATAAGAGAGGATTTTCGGCACATGATAAATCAAACTAATTATTCCAAATAATAGTGTCCTAGAATGATTTATATAGTCATACACCTAGAGTTTTTCTTATAAGGAAACTAATCTTAGAACCAATATTCTATTATAAAATTTGTATATAGTGTATCTAATTGAATATTCTACTGTATCATTCACTATTCTACATAGATGATTGAAAACATTCCTAATTAACATATCCAATCAAATTCACAGTTATACATAAATCATTAATTAAATCTATACATCATGACCAAAATTAATATCTTTAGGAAAATCATTTAAACACAAGTGTTGCATAGTGTACAAACATTAACTAATTCTAAAGACATTATTAAATATATGAACCACATGACCAAATTAAATCATTTAAACAAAATTAAATTATATTTGAACTTGATCCAATATATATATATATATGTATGTATGTATGTATGTATGTATGCATGTATGCATGCATGCATGCATGTATGTATGTATGTATGCATACAAGTTTAAAATATATAAGTTGAAATGACATGTTTAAAGTTTTAATGCAATTCCATTAACAAACAAGTATAAAAACATAACTATGTAATATCCATTGTATGGATATCATTATCCACATCCTCCTCCACATTCTCCTTGTGATTGACCTATAAAACATGCACCATTTAATTAAGCTTCAATATATAATTTTAATACTATAAATAAACTTTAATAAAAATACAATTGGAATTTAAAATAATAAATATGAATAATTATACCTTGGTGAGCCCCACACCCAACGAGGTCACGAAATCCAAAGTTGTCGAAGGTTGTAGAGTCCGTTTACTGACCTAGAATTTTAATTTCATTACTTAAAATTTTCATACATACATAAAATAAATTAAAATAAGATGTCAATCGTTAAACTTAAACATTTGAAACATGTAATTTACAGCATAAAATAAATTTAAATAGAATTCCAATTGTTCTTTATTCATTACTAAAACATTTGAAAGGTGCAAATTACCTCGATATCTTGGGAGACACTTGGAATATCTCCCAAAATTGATGATGGCAGGGGCCCAATGCCCATAGTCCTAGGAGAAGGGATCAAAATCTGCGAACACAACCAAAATTTCAATATTAGAAAAATGTGCCATGACATTGATGAGAACATATAAATTTATTCATTTCAACATTAAAGGTGACACTTTAAAATTAAATGATAAATTTATAGATATTTACATAAATGTACCTCTTTCATTGGCACTACGTTAACACTAGAGTCGACCATAAAATCACGTTCCTCCAACATTTGGGTGAATTGCAATTCACATGAGTTCATTTTAAATATCCATTGCTATATATATATAGATAGATAGATAGATATATAGATAGATAGATAGATAGATAGATAGATAAACTAGAAAAACATGATTTAACAATTATGAGGTAAAAATAAAATTTCTCACATACCTCCCCCCTCCCTTCTCCCTTGTGATGGAGTAACTCAAACCACCCATCTCGACAATGTTTTGCATAGGCCTTAGTATATTCACTGCTCATTGAATCTACCTCAATATCCGTTTTATAACAAAAACATGCACAAGAACTAGCACATGATTTGTGTCGATTCATGCCCACATTGACCCCCACTAGAGCATATTGTAAGTCGTCTCCTATAATTGTAGAGCCTCTATACCAATCTGAGAGGCTGCCTCCATCTCTAGTCATAAAGTAAAAAGTATTTTTGGTTGAGGCACCAAAGGAGGTGTAGCCTTAGGAAACAATGGATCTCAAAAGGATCCTTCCCATTCATATGTTCTACTTTTTCCAATACCATAAAATTTGGACAGAGCATCTGTGTAATCTGGCTTCATGTTTAAAAAAAACTCTGCATAATTTTTTTTTGCAAAATAATGCGGCACTTCATCATTCCATGGAAATATACCACAGGCTTCCAAGAATCTATCATAGATATGGTTTGAAATCTCAGGGTGCTTGAAATATTATACCTTTAACATCTTTCTCTTAGGTCCTTCTTTAAAATTAAACATTGAAATGGCATATTCTTTTGATACCCTCTTCTCTACATCAACCCACTTGTCAGGACCCATCACCTGAGCCTTCCGCATTCTCATCAAGTGAATAAAAAAATATGTTATTGGCCCAATACTTCTATAGGCATTAATGAACTTGCCTAAAGATTCCAAAAGTATTTGCAAACTTTGCTGACTCTTCTCTAGGAGTTCCAAATTAGCAATATCATCCCTCAATTTGTTATGGTGGGATGTGCATTTTTCAAGGGTGAAAAAAAATTATAATTTTCCCAAGGGAAGAGCAGCATGTATATCTAACGAATAAATGGTCATGGGATTATAGCCATCCGCATGTTCAAAAGTAACCCTTCATAGACCTTGACCTTTTCATTGAGCATTTTCATGACCTTTCTCTTGATCCCTTGCATCATCCTCAACATCTCCACCCCTTGCATCATCACCCTCGTTTTCTCCAAATTTGTCATCATAACCCTCAACAGAACCATGATCCTCTACAAACACACATGATCATGTATAATTTAGTATATAAAGACAAAAGCACATATATACACATGTGAAAATTTGTAATTTATTTAAATAAATTATATATATACAACATATTACTGATAAAATGTGGCTGGTTTATCGATTTTTTTCTCAAATGACAACCAAAGGAGGAAAATCGTTCACGATATGAATAAGATAGACAACCATACACAAATTCTTTCCCACTCTCATGAGACAATATATTATGTGGCATCTCTATAAAGAAAAGTGCTAACAATTAGTAAAATAAATGAATAAGATTTAAAACAAATATAAATATCCACGCATACTCAAAATTTTGCATGTGCAAAAATTTTAAACACATATTAGTGTCTCGATATAATACACTAGAATCTATAGATGTATCAAACCATCTTCGAGAGTGAACATTCGAAGGTGTTTCACTAGACGTATGTGTTGAATTAGACATCCCCGTCTCATTAGATGTCCTAATACATATTTGACTCAAAGAATTAGTGAACGCCTCATCTCGATCCATCTCTAGTATATCTCCTATAAACATGAAGACATGCATCAATGAACTAATGCACATCACAATATTACAAAGTTATTAATATTTCTAAACCATATATACACATGTGCAAATTTGTATTTTATTTAACTAAATTATTTGTATACAACATATTTATGGGATTTTTATGGGATTTTTTTGAGGACACAAAATATGAATTCAATATATTTATTGTTTGTGCTCCTCTTTCTGATGTGAATTTGTGTTGTTCCCGCAATTTATCCCCTTTATTTATCTCGAACAAGCCATTCCTCATCCAAAGGATATTCCTTTTAAGGGCATAATAAATCACCCAGTTACGCACCATATGATGTGACACAATGCAATATCCTTTACCTTTATCCGATCATGAAGCCCTATGACCCCTCTACTATCACCCCTATATAAATAAATGGATGAATTATTAATTTAACTTAATAAGTAAGGTGTGAATCTCTTGACCAAAGGGAAAGGGCACCAGACCAAATTTGTTAGTCTGACATGGTTCGTTAATATAATGGTCAACTAGAGACACAGAGAGAGACTTTTGACTTTACTATTCTGCGGAGAAGGGAAATGGTTTTTACATGATATTTTTTCAATCTAAGTCTGGTTGATTTTTTGAGTGGAGAAAGGATAGGAATCAATGGTTGTTTTGAACATTCAGGGACTATTCTCCATATTAACAAATTATCACAAGTGAAGTAGGGAAGGGTTGTAAATGAATTACCTCCAGTCATATTTCCAAGCAGAGACGTAATTTTTGGTCCGACAATAACACTATGCATACGCAGGGAGGAAAGAGTGCAACAACAACAAGACTGACTAACTATGTTCTATTCATAAAACTAAAATGAAATTGGCACTAGATAATTTTCATAAAAAAAATTCATAAAACTGAAAATAAAATATACGCTATGAAAATGCAGAGACAATATGATACAAGATATGATAATGCAGAGACAAGCATATACAAGCTATGATAATGCATAGACAGGCTATGATATTGCAGAGACAAATAGATATAGGCTATGCCCTCATTATGTGGGGGAATATTTTTCTTGTAGAATGGGGAACTGAGGACTGAATCATGTTTTATTTAATAAAAAAATCCCTTATTTCCCACAGAGTAGTAACTGGTGGATTGTCCTTATGCCTTATTATGTTGTGCTTATCTTTATTCCAATGAAAATTACATATCTATATGCTCACTGTAAATTGTTGAAAAGGAAATTTTCAATTGTTTCATTACACATCATTTCATTTTTTTAATTTTTAAGAAAAAATATACTTACTAAATAGTAATAAATTCATGTACTTTAACTAATCACACAACCACCAATTATTCCCATACATTACTAAGAATCTAAACAAAATCCAAAAAACTGCAATAAAAATAAAATTATCTTTGTTGCTTAAAAATAAATCTATTGGACTTACCTGGTTGGGAACTCAGTTTCCCCCCTCTTGGGCATCATCTCCCTCCACATGTGCATATGCACCTTAGTCATCAACCTAGCAGGTAAGCACTCAAATGATGGCCTTGTGGTCAGAAACCTATCAAAAAATAAACAAAAAATATTTGAACCGAAAGGAAATTTGGACCTCCCATCAATGACTGTGTGACATATATAGAAATCATAATAAAAATATCACAAAAAAATGGAAGACTACCTAATGCACATAGGTCTATGCACTAAATATTCAACATAGTACAATAAGGGGAAACTACTGCACTACTCATCATAAGTGGAGTGTACCAACACCATAAGCATAAGACATAGGAACCTACCATCCTCTCAACCAAAAGGAGAGATATGAATATTCCCACTCCTCACCTAAAACTCAGATGGATAGATGACCTCATCACCAGGGTAATTTTTAGGGGCGAAATTTTTCCAATTGACTACTTTTTGGGTCACTTCCAAAAAATAAATTCGCTATTTGGTCATTTTTAGTGTCTAATATTTCCTATATTTAAATAAAATATTGTTTTTTTATCATAACATTCGCCAAAATTTACACATTTCAATGTTAATTTTATGTTTTATATTTAATATTCGCATACCTATCTATAAACGTGTTTTTTTCAATACAAATCAATCACCTAGAATACTATACTTAAGTATAATATTAGAATCCTTAAAAAATACCCTGCTCATCACTAATATATGTCATAGAGTAAGCTAACTAACTCTCTGCTACAACACCAACTAGGACATCAAGGAACTGGGAAGACATGAGGGAACTACGATGAAAAAGAAGGTTTGAAGAAATAGAGAGACAAATAAATCCCTAGGATTCATCCTTCCTATTATGCCACTTGGATTTCTCAACAAATTCATTTGGCTCTATTTATAAAGCCATAGTAACTTTGTAGAGACTTTTGTTGTGCAATAATATCTCAATCTTGGCTTTCCATTCATGGTAATTGAAGGAATTCAAGGTTACTACCTTAGATATATCCATGCTTTGTTGTTGCACTACTGGTGAGATAACTGAACACCTGCACAAAACTTGAAAGAAAAGTTTTGTAATCTCAATCACACTCTACTTCAACAATTAGCGCATTATCAGGGTGCTTCACACGTGGCTAGACTTCTCTGGATAAATATAGAGGGAGCAATGCAAAGATACCAAGATTTATGTAAAACCTAGTTTCTTCCGGTGCATCAATGGAAGTATCTGATGGATATTGAAATGGCTTGACCAGGATCCGATACCATATTATATTTTTTACAAGAAGATCTCATGACAAAAATAATCTTCACACATATTGTACAAGAAAATTAGAGTAGAAGAATAATATGCTATGACACAAAGTATTGAAGAAAAATTGCAAAAAAATCCATGCATTATTATTTATCATTATGTGTAAATATATAGTACAACATCAAAAGAAAATTTTGAGAGCCTAAAGAGGCAGTTGAAATCCACACATATGGCAGTCTTAGATAGATTTAAGCTACCCACTAGACATAGAACTGGATGTAACACTTGATGAAATTAGTTAACTGAGTGTGAGTGGAAGTTAATTAATGGTAGGTAGGTAAGTAGGTAGGTCATATTAGAGTGTTACAATTCCAAAAATAGCAGTTACAGTCAAGGAGGGAACATAAATCAGTTAACTCGTTAAGAACTAATGTCATAACTTCCTATGAGTAATCCGCAATTGCATGAATCAAGGAAGGTGCTTATGATCCCTAAAATTAAGGAGAATAAGTGCATTATCCTATTTAGATCATGCATGGATGGATAATTAAGGTTTAAATGGCAATTAGTGGGTCCAAATATTGAAAATAGTGAGGACAATGCACTAGGAAACTCACTAGGGGTCAATAACCTCGTATAGAAAGTTAGGGAAATCAAATAATGATTAATCATAATGTCTATATGGGTTGAATATTCCAACAAGATGAGGAGGTGCTAAACATTGGAATTGGGTGCAACAACTCGGTAATAAAATATTTATGTACATTTATAACATTATAATGCAACTTTGAATTGTAACATATATATTTAATATATTAATGCTTGGGTTATTGGACATATGAAACCATCATTTGTTAACTTTTCATACAAATGCATTCATTCCCATCTATGTGGGCTTATGGAAATCGTTTTCACACCAAGGATACTGATGATGGGAGTGTTACATAAGAATGTGGAGTGGAAGTTGAGTTCCACCAATATAGTCATGCTAGCCCCTGTGATCAAAACATGATAGGAGGGATGTTGGGTTATGTCCAAAAGATACAAGAGATCATTCAAGTGAACATGATATCATCTTTCCAATGTGTTATTTTAGGTTTAGGTGTTGGGACACATTCAAAAGGAATGATGTAAAGGAAGATCGTGATAGTGGGTTGATATGCATCAAATCTAGAAAGATGTGGGATAAAAGTAAGGAGCCTTATGTTTTTCCAAAATACTGTAACCAAGTGTATTTTACCCAGATGTGTTGGATAGAGATTGGTAGTTCATATTAACTCATGACGCTATATGTAAACATGGTTTTTAGAACACCATTGTTGGCATTCCAATCAAGGAAGATAATGAGGGTGATGGAAATGGAGAGTGATATGCACATGTTTTATTTCATCATTTACAGATTGAGATATCATTTTGTTACTGTTATCTTTTATTTTCTAATTATATTGTTTGTTTTTCATGTTATGATGGTGAAAATAAAAAATTTGATTGTTAGGTGCAATGACGTTTAAAAAAATTCAGTTGGTTAACAACCAATATGATGTGAAATATGATTTATGTATTTGAAGTAATTTATGATTATATGGAATGATTATATGCCATTTTCCAAATTACTCGTATTATGCCTTGCGTATACATATAAATACACCATGAAAACATCTTACATGATTCAATTTTTATTTTTTTTTGAAAGTAAATGCTAACATATTCTTTCAGACTTGAATATGTTCTCTAATTTATATATTAATATTACAATAATGCTTGTAATTTATGATGTTTTGTTATGAATAATGTTAAGGATTATAATTGCATTAATTTATGGAATTTGTGTTAGATTAATGTAATTTTTTATTATATGATTAGATTAAGTTCAATTAATTGATTTCCTTGATAACAATGACTTAATTGATGGCCTTGTTAAAAATGTAATTTACAAGAAACGTTAAGGTGCTCTACAATGACTTAATTTAAGGCCTTGATAATAATGCAATTTACAAGAAAATTTAAGGTGGTCTCTAATTTATCTGTCAATATTTGAATACTTGTATTTCTTGATATTTTGTTATAAATTATAATGCTAAGAATTATAATTCCACAAATTTATCAAACTTTTGTTATATTGTCTGCAATATTTTTTCAATGGAAAAAAGAGAGAAAAATGGCTCTAAGGATGAAGATGTGGGTATGGAATCTTCTTTAGGAGAAAAAAAATGGCTTTAAGTAAATATGTTCTATTAATTAAGCCAGATTGAATTTATGCATCTATATATTTCTAGGATGTTAACCTACATCTTAGAATTGGTTGAAACAATAAGGATTTATATGAATCAATTAACAAATTAGATGTATTCTTAATATTTAGTCACCTTATTTTATGGTTTGTAAATATGTACGTTTTTTTATTTTTAAATTAAATCAATGGTTGTATATTTCACTCAAAATATTTGATATGTGTATCAATATATAATAATTGATTTAGATTTTATTAATTAATGTAAATTTATAATAACATAATCCTATGTAAATATAATAATTTATATAACTAATGAATCTATACTATTTAAGAAATTAGATATATTCATTGACAAACTCAAATTACATGAATATTTGATATCTTAAATCTTGCATAGTTTTGAAATTATTATTTAATTCAAAATTAATCTAATATTATTAAGTAAAATTTGTAAAAATTAATATTATCAAAGTAATACAAGAATCCTTTAAAAATATTAACATTGTTACATCAATAATTAATTTCAATTTTTTCAACATTAGCTATCTTTAAACCTAATTTTTAGAGGGTATAAAATGTTCTTTGAATGTAGACTAAAGTTATATTATATAATGAAGATCATCATGATTAACAATAATTAATAAGTTTTGAGAATGCAACTTTTGGGTTTACAATTGTGAGAAAATGTTGTTCTTTTAATTAAGTATTTGTCTTTCTTCCGATTAGAGCTTTGAATTTGTCATTGTAAAGTGAGTTATTGTAAAAAAGTTTAAAATGTTTAATGATAAATTGATAGGTGGTATTGATGTTCATATTTACATTTTTTTCTCATGTTCATATTCATATATTATAATAATGTTGCATGGAAATACTTGACTTTTTGTTATGATGTTTGCCAAATAGACTTATAAATTAAACAAGATTAATTCATTTTATCATTTGAATATATAATTAAGTTATACAGACCATTATATGTTGAAGGGTTAATTTCCTTATTAGAAATCACATTATATATTATTTCGTAATGCTCAACATATAGTTGCAACAAAACAAATAAATTATTATATATGTACAATATTTTGACAAATATTACTACATTATTAAAAATTTACAATAAATTATAATATCCATAAAAATTAGATAAGAACAATATGAACACCAAATATATAAAAAATTATTATGTAAATATAACACTATGACAAACTATAAAAAAATTATAAACATGATACTATGACAAATAATACAACAATCATAAATCATAGAGTTGCCACAAATTCATCCATAATTTACAATTCAATTTGTGATGTTTTGGTCATTTAAAGACCCACATGATTTTGAATAGTACAAAGTTCTTTTAGTACATAAGCATACAATCATCATCACTTTCAAGACCTAACAAACATTAGCATCATGATCATGTTATCATAAACATAAACATAAGCATACCATTATCATCATTGTAAGCATCTAAGAAACATAAAAATAAACACCATCATATATACCATCGTACCATCATTAACACAGAACCAAAAAATAAACATGGACGTACCATCATAAACTTTACGTCACATATATAACTAACATATTTAAACATCATCTAAAACACATAACTAATAATATACGTAAATATAATTATTGTTCCATGATCATCATTTTCACCACATAAATAAATAAACATCAACATAAACATGAAAAAAATGGTATACATATATCTACATTATATATATATATATATATATATATATATATATATATAGAGAGAGAGAGAGAGAGAGAGANTCATGATATAATATGCCAAATATAATAATATATCTCCAATGCAATAAATACTATCATATATCTGATCCACCTTCGCTAGAAGAGGCATCATCAGTATCTATCTTACTAGAGCTAGATGCATCATCACCTCCACCAATAAAGCCAGAGGAAACATCAACACCTCTACCAATAGATCCAAAGGCATCAATAACTACACTATAAGGAAAAAAGGGTCTAAGAGTAGGAAGGATAGGTCCATCAAGAAAAAGTGTATGACCCTCTCTCAACATCTCTAAGACAAACAAGTGAAGTAGGAAATGGTGGATGGTTGGGTTGGTCGAGCAAGAGTAGAGGAGATGATGATGTAGGATCGGGAGGAATGTCAAGTAGGATTATAGGAATAGACGATGATGAAGGTGTAGGATGAGAACATGGTGGAGGAGGACGTGGATGAGACATCAAATGTGGAGGAGGAGGAGTTGGGTGAGACTTCGAAGGTGGAGGAGGAGGAGGTGGATGAGATGTCGAATGTGGATGGCAAGGAGGTGAAATTTGAGGAGGATATATAAAGGAGACAGCCAAATGAAAGCGTTCACCAACAACATGATGCATCAACAACCTCATATGACTAGGAATAATCCTCCATATCTCTGCAATATTAGGGTCCTCATGAATGTCATGTGACTCATGCACATGATGAACACCTACATCTATCAACAATTTGTCCAGCATATCTACCACATCCTCAATGTATATATATCATGGGGAATATGTGGACGATGGCTAGGATTTCTACCAACCACCTCATGTGGGTCATCCTGATCCTGCCTCTCCACATCCTCATCATCATGAGTGCGAGGAGGCATCCCAACCTCTACATCAAATATGTAAATATCTACAAAATATATAGTATAGAATAATAATTAGACAATTTAATTAAGAAAATAAATATTTATAACATATTTTATTTTTATTAAGTATAAATAGAATAAAATAAAACTATAGTAACTTAAACATAACTTTAATATTACCACTCTCATCACGTGGCTCATTCGGTGTGAAGAAAATCTCTTCGAACCCTCTTCGGTCCGAGCCAGAATATGGATATGGCACCATCCCAAGTGCATAGTCATCCTCATTGGAAAATATCTCAAGCACATTTGATGTGATCCTAGTTGGGAACTCATTTTCCCCCTCTTGGGAATCATATTCCCCCATGTGCATACACACCTCAGTCATCAACCTAGTAGGTAGGCGCTCAAATATTGGCTTGGTGGTCGGAAACCTCTTAAAAAACAAATATAAAATATCTGAACCAAAAGGTAATATGGATCTCCCATCAATGACTGCACAACATCTATTCAAAGCATAACAAAAATATCACAAAAAAATGGAAGACCGCCTAATGCATCTAGGTCTATGCACTAAATAGTCAACATAGTGCAATAAGGGGCAACTAATGTACTTCCTATAAAACATGGAGTGCACCAATGTTGTAACCATAAGAGAGATGCACCTAACATCGTCTCAACCAAAAGCATAGATCTGAAGTTCCCCACTCCTCATTTGAAAATTAGACAGATGGATAACCTCATCACTAATATATCTACGAGAGTAAGCTAACTAAATATCTACTGCAGTGCCAACTAGGACATCGGGGAACTAGGGTAAATCCTCCCCTCTCCTATATATCCTAGTGATGAAATAAATATCCTCCTTATTGAGTCAGAACCATTGATCGCCACCAACATGAATTTCCTACCTATGATGATCCCAACATCAGATGAACTGACATAATAATGCAGAGTTTTCCTTACGAGATGTAGCCTCTTGATAGAACTTTAGGAGGCCAACAATCCTCAAGAGATCTCTAGTCTGAGAAATAATGGGGAGAGGGTACAAATCCCTCTCCCTCTCCTTATCCTCCCATTGTTTGACCATGTTATATTGGTCAAGCCGATCACACTAATGTTGAGCAGCATGTTGCCACTCATGTATCTATTTAACATATTTCATACAATTAAAATAATATTTAGTAACATCAATAATATTTTTTTCTAAGAAAAGTAAAGAGTTGCTACCAGTGTGCCATTATAATAGAAGCACACTGTAAGCAGTGCTTTATTTTCACAAATGCACCACTTACGGTGCTCTATTACAATCCTTCTGCACTGACACTATATTGTAATATATTTAAAATCAATCTAAACAGTGCGTTAAATATTTGACGCGTCGGTACAATTTATAAAATGGACCAAACAGTGTGACAAAATCATATCAGCGCATCGGTGCTTCCCATTTTATGAATGCACCGTTGACCATTTTTTATAAATGTAATGTCGATGCACCAATGTCACATTAGAGCATCGATCATTGATGTACAGATGTGGAATGGGTGCTCTGGCATTAGAATTTTTTAAAATGGTTTAATAATACAATGTCAGAGCATTCAGGTCAAGTAAGTATAACTTTAACGATGTGTTTACTTCAACTAAACACACCGTTTAATCAAAACCGTTAGTAAAATTTCAAAAAATATTTATAGTGCGCTTATGCAATGTAAGTGCACCACTAAAGATGCACTTGAATTCCCTAGACACACTGTATAATTAATTTCTTCATTTATTATGTAATGTTAAATGGCATGTTTGTAATAATTAAGTGCATCGTAGAACATATTCTCTAAAATATTCAACGCACTGATCACCATTTTTATGTTCACTTTTATTTTTTATGTTACGATGTGTATCTTATTTATACACCAAGGAAACGTTAGAGCACTGAAACTAGTGCAATGACACGCCCTATGCACACCGCATAATTTAGTTATTTTTTAATACTATATGTTTTATGTTTACAAATTTTCCGTTTTTTATTTATATTTACGGGAAATGATGTGTTCCATCCTCTCGAATGGCACCATTTTTGGTGTGTCCTGTAAAAATTTAGACGGTCCGCATAATTCTGGTGTGAGTAGAATGGATCGAATGCACCACGCAAATTTTTTTAATGTTTTTTTAATACAAAAAATTAAGTATTAAATAAAAAATAATCCATTAAAAATTAAATTATGAGGTACGAAACAACTTACTTGCTGAAAGGCCCTTCGCAGAGGCATCCTAGCGATGCATGCAAAATTTGAATTTTGACCACTATTTTTCAAAATTCAAACTAACAGAAACAACCAATACAAATGAAGAATGTGTCCATGTGGACCATGAATGTCAGAGAATCCAAGTGGGTAAGGTTTTGCACCAGTTCTCTTAGGAGAAACACACTTATTAGAGGTAAAAATTAATTTTACCTAATGGTTTGTTTTTTATTAAACCCTATTTCGATGCGTTTCAGGTAAAGCACACTTATGCGGGAGTAAAATCCAATGCACCAGATAATAGGTTTTTTTTAAATTAATGGGTTTTCTAGTGAATTTTTAATATTGACAACCGATGCGTTTGGTAAATACAAACACACTGATGCTTATATATTATACAGACGCACAGTAAAGTAGGGTTTTTAAATATAATTTAAATGAATTTTGCAATTAAATTCTTTATAGTAATGGAGTGTTTATTTATAAAACACACATTAGTGCGTTTGAGGTTATCCTGTGCACCAATATCATATTTCCTATTAAAAATATAAATTGAAAGCACATTGTGTTTAGATGTATTAAACACACCGATTCATTATACTATAAATGCACTAAGGCATTTAATATATGTAAATTCATCTATGAACAATTTTTCTAATAATACAAGATTTTAAATTAAATTTTCGTTGATTTATATTTTTTGTCTATTTCGCTGCGGTATTATTTAGGTCTGCATCAGTGCAATTTAGTAGGAAACACGTTGATGTGTTTTTTGTGTAAACGCAATGATTAAAAAATATCCACTAAAACCTCCACTCACTCACCTCCGCTATAATTGATTTTCTCCCTCTTTTTATGGTATTTTGCTATAAAATCTGATATAAGGCCTTTTCCTTGTAGTGTACAACACCCATGTCTAGCCTCGCACATTCCAAGAAGTTGGCCTTGTCCTTGTCTACGACCAAGCCCATGAAAAAATTGGTAAAGGAAAGCTTGAGTCCATGTGGCAGGGACCCTATGTATTTAAATAGTGGCTTATTAAGGGGGCATGCCTCCTCTATAATTCATATGTCCGACTCTTGAGGAACTTTCGCAATGACTTGTACCTCAAGAAATTCTATGCATAAAATCGGCCCAACCCTTGTTTGTGGTATCATAATGTTTCTTTCCTTTTCCTTTTGAAGTGAGACTCATGGTTTGTTTCTTTGGTATTACCAAATGGGTCATCATCCTCTTATTTACACTAGTTATGATGACAACATAAGTAGATACTATCTAAATCTCACCTAGATTATCGGGGTCCTTTATATCCCATCACACGAGTTGATCCATATCAGTGACATGTATATTGGTGTGACAACCAATAACCAAATGGAATACGACACCATTATAGGCCTTTTGGTTGATGCTATCCATATGTGCATTTGTCACCTTCGTGTTTACCTTGATTCCTAGTTGCTTGTTGCATAATTTAATAACTATTATCGGGTATGTTATCCTAGCCTCTTTAGAAAGTTCCTACATGCTAGAAAATTGGTTAGACAACTTGAATCCACTACATTCATTCATATTCCTAGGAGTCTCAATAGTGTGGTAGACCATATCACTGATGAAATTCTAGAGTGGCATATTCATCCTCAATAACAAAGAAATAAACCATTTATATGAATTCGTCATCATTATGCATTCACATGTACATAACCATTTCATCATCATAATCATAATAAAAGGCTCTTGTAAATAAAATTGTGCATTCACATGCATCTGTATATATATAAGCATATGTCCAAAAATATAGAAGTTTCTATAGTAAAGAGACCCAACAACTCTATCAAAGTTATACATCAGTAAAAAAATCCCATGCCCATAGAATGAAGAGAATCCCTACATGTTTCCTACTCTCATCAAAATATTCTAAGTAGTCCTTTGACCCCTCATCATTACCACTATATTCCCCTGTGTAGGGAACATTCCCCAACATCGGGTCACAAATCCCCTATGAAAACATATTTATATGATGCATCATCGTGTACCACTCAAGGGGTGGTTACTAACACACAACATTAATCTCATCATCCAATTGCTACCACCCATTATATAATACTCCCTCTAATAGTCAACTTATGTCACAGTGAACTTCCTCTAGGATATCCTTGTCATTCCCACACTTGCATTGTGATTAAGGGGAAAGGGCATTGGACCCATATCTTCACACACATATGATGAGTCATTAGAACCATGGTCACATCATAATATTTAGCTACCATATATGATAGTACTATAATTACATCTATCATCATCATAATGCATCTATCATACACATCGGTGAGTCCCCAGGATTTGTCAACACGTCATGGTATCTCTGGGTCACCCCAAAATTCCATCCCTACATATGGGTAGTGCTCTATGAATATTGAGATTTGTTTTCAATGTGTTAGTACCAAGAATTTCAAGGTTTTACATAGGTTCATTAACCCCAAAAGGATCTTAAATGGTTAATCAAAGAGTGTTTCTTAGCTCTCAAGAGCTAAAGTGGAGGAATTTCAAGTGAGTCTAGTAGACATAAAACCTTAGGCCAATGACCTAGTGATAAAGTATGGGGTGTTAAAAACAATGAGAAGATCAGCATAAGATATTTTAAATATCTATAGTTGAGTTAAATCACACCCCCATAAAGTACAAGAGTGATAATATTTTACACCAATGTGCTAATTGTTATATTTTTAACATTAAGCTAGCATTATTAGGATCTTTAACTAAGAGAATAACAAGCACAACAATCAAACACAAGAGACAATGAACAGAGTGTTTTTCCTCGGGGAAACCATAAATGGAGAAAACCCCACAACTTCCTCAGAGATAGAATCAACACCAAAATAGAAAATCCCAAAATAGTAAGATGATCTCTCGACAGCATTAACCTTCTTTCTATCTAGCCCCAGTGTCTTCTCCTTCCTCAACTATGCACTACACTTGAGTATGTATGAGATGTATGTTAAATAGAGAGGTCACCTCTCTATTTATACTGCTTCCCAACATGACTATAACCCTACTAGGCCGACTTCACTAGGTGAGTCTAATAACCCTAGTGCCTCGAAACTGCGGGGACTTTAATCCTTAGAAATTAGGAGGGTTACCCACAATGACTTGACATGACTTGTTTACATTACAGATCCTCCCGACCGAAACATCGGAGCATGACATCATGACTCCATTACATTACACATCCCAGAATAAACATCGGGGTACAAGACATAAGATACATAGATGAATACATTCTGAAGTTACAAATACATCAACACTCCCTCTTAACTAGGAAGGTATTCTTTTGACACAATTTTCAGCACTGGTCTTCTTCTCTATATCGACTAGATCATCTCATCATCTTCATCTTCAAGTCTTCTTCGTCTTCGAGTCTTCAAGTCATCTTCTTATTCAATCTTCTTCATCACGTGATCTGCATCATCATGACTACTGGATCATGACTACTAGATCATCATCACATCTGGATCATCACCTAATCTGGATCGTCATCAAGTCTTGATCATCATCATTTCTGGATCATCACCTGATCTGGATCTTCATCAAGTCTAGATCATCATCACATCTAGATCATCACTCAATCTAGATCGTCATCAAGTCTGGATCATCACTTGATCTGGATCATCATCAAGTCTAGATCATCATCACATGCTATCTCAAAATGGTTTTATCTCGATTCTTCTCATCACAGGAAGTTCTATAGAGTCAATCTTGTAGGCCTACCCTTCATGTAGGTCTTCATCAGCGCTGATATCTGACACTTAAGTCAAAATGGCCCGCCCAACTCTTACATCTGACCTCATCTTGTCAGAAAGGCATGCCCAACACTCACATCTGACCTCATCTTGTCAGAAAGGCCCAGCACTCACATCTGACCATGTGTAAACACATCATGCCAGAATGTCTCAGCACTTATATCTGATCATGTGCAAGAACATCGCATCGGAAAGGCTCTGCACTTACATCTGACCCCATCTTTTCAGAAAGGCATAGCACTCACATCTGACCATGTGTAAACACATCGTGCCAGAATGGCTCAACACTTATATCCGACCTCATCCTGTCAGAAAGGTGCTGCACTTACATTTGACCATGTGTAAACACATTGCATCGAAAAGGGCGTGCACTCACATCTGATCATGTAGGAACTAATCCTATCATCACATCAGAATGGCCCCCAGTCCCAAACTGAGCTACCTGGTAACTAACCAGGTGCCTCCATTCTCCCAGAGAATGGCAGTTTCCCTTACATCTGACCTACTCGTCAGAATGGCCAACACTCACATCTGACATGGGAGGAACCTAATACTTTATCCATGACAGAATGGTTCAGCCCTTACATCTGATCAAGTGGGAACACATCCCTCTCTCATATCAGAATGCCTTTTCAGTCCTAGACTGAATTTTCCTGGTAACTGACCAGGAACCTCCATTCCCAGAATGGCAATAGCACTCATATATGACATGGAAGGAACCTAAATCCTCTCACCATGACATAATGGCTCAGTCCTTACATCTGACCATGGAAGGAACTTAATCCTCTCCCATGTCAGAATGACTCACAGACTCATCACTTCCCTTTGAAGGGAACCTCGATCTGGAGAACACCAATCTTCTCCCTGAAGTACTCAAACTTCACCCTAGCCAATGGCTTCATCAACACATCAGTTATTTGATCATCCGTCGCAATATATTGGAGCTTCACTGCTCCCCTCTGCACCATATCCCTGTTTTAGTGATACTT
Organism: Pseudotsuga menziesii; assembly: GCA_001517045.1. Classification (NCBI taxonomy): domain Eukaryota; kingdom Viridiplantae; phylum Streptophyta; class Pinopsida; order Pinales; family Pinaceae; genus Pseudotsuga; species Pseudotsuga menziesii. Next base: position 57,330 of record LPNX010128229.1, read on the forward strand.
GATCTCGATATGCTTCGACTTGTCATGGAACATTGGATTCTCTGACAACTTCACATAAATCTAGTTTTTACAATGTATACAAGTAGCATCCAACTGGAGATCAAATAAATCAGACAGTAGCTTCCTCGGCCATACTGCCTCACAACTAGCTGAACAAGCTGCAACATACGTTGCTTCAGCTGTACTTAGTGCCACACAGGATTGCTTCCTGCTGAACTAAGATATCACACCCGATCCCATATTGAAGCAACACCCTGAAGTGCTCTTCCTATCGATGGCACTGCTTTCCCGATCTTAATCAACATAACCCTCCAGGTTAATCTTTTGATTTGACTCATACTTGAGCCCATAATCAACTATACCCCTCAGGTACCTCAGAATATGCTTTGTAGCAATCAAGTGAAAATTTCTCAGATCTATCAATAACTGGCTCAAGGTGTTCACAGCAAAGCAAATGTTTGGTCTCGTGTTCGTCAGGTACATCAAGGACCCAATCATCTGACTATACATTGTAGCATCAATTGATTCTGATGAAGCATCGCTCAATAGCTTCAGGTTTGATGCCATAGGTGTGGCCATGGCTTTGCAGTCCATCATCCTAAACCTCTTCATGATCTCTACTGCATACTTCCCTTGTCCAAGGGAGATTCCATATGCACTCTTCCACACCTCCATGCCTAAGAAATAGTGCATAATACCCAAGTCCTTCATTTCAAACTCGGCAACAATATTTCTCTTCATATCAGGAATCAACCCATCCATACCTGTCATAAGTAGATCATCTACCTATAGTAGAAGCATCACTGGATTTCCATCTTCAACCTTGTAGTAAAGGTTGGAATCTATTTTACTCTTGGTAAAGCCCAAATTGGATAGAAAGCTGTCAATTCTACCGTACCAAGTCCTGGGTGCCTGTTTCAAACCGTACAGGGCTTTCTTCAATTTGCACACATGAGACTCCCTGTCATGTGTCTCAAAACCGAGTGGTTGTTCTACATACACTTCCTCTTCTACTACACCATTCAAGAAGGCTGTCTTGACACCCATCTGGTGTATCTTCCATTTCATCACTGTAGCCAAAGCAAGTACTAATCTGATGGAAGTGTATCTGGATACAGGTGCAAAGGTTTCTTCATAATCTATTCTTTCCTTTTGTGAGAAACCACGAGACACAAATCTTGTCTTATATTTTTCAATGCTACCGTCTGCAACATGCTTGATCTTGTAGATCCATTTGGAAGTTACAACTGACTTCCCTTCTGGTCTTGGGACAACATCCCAAACATCATTCTTCATGATCGATTGATACTCTTTGATAATAGAATCCTTCCATTCTTTTTGTTCTGCCGCTTCTTCATAACTGGAAGGTTCTTTATCAATGAAATCACATAGTAAAGCTACATACCTAGAGCAAGATTTGGTCCACTTTCTTTCTCTGTGATTCTCTTCTGGAGCCCCATATCTTTTCGGACCTTGGATAATTTCACATACCCAAGCAGGTTTCCTCTTATGAGGATTCTTCTCTAGAGGTGGATCTACAGGTCTTTGTGGTTCTTCAAATTCTCGATCTTCTTCTTGAGTTTCTTCGTTCATGGTTGTATCATGAATTCTAGGTGCTTCTACTTCTTCAGTTTCTTCAGCAGGTCTCTTTCTGGATTTGTTGTAAGCTATGTCTTCATCAAATGTCACATCCCTGCTGATGTCAATCTTCTTGTATCCTCGGAAATATATTTTGTAAGCCTTCGAGCTTTCAGAGTATCCCACAAATATACCCTTCTTTCCTTAAGGATCTTATTTTGTTCTCTTCTCTTTTGGAATGTGTATGTACATAGGATAACCGAATATTCTGAGATGGCTGACTTCTGGTTTCTTGCTGGAGAAGACTTCTCCAAGAGTCTTGTTCTTGAGTACTCTATGTGGAGTACGGTTCTGTACATACACCACTGTTCTGGCAGCTTTCACCCAAAGATGAATAGGAAGATCTTGATCATGAAGCATTGCTCTTGCAGCTTCCATAATAGTTCTATTCTTCCTTTCTGCAATCCCATTCTATTGTGGATTATAATGAACGGACAACTCCCTCTTAATCCCTGAGTCTTTGCATAGCTCTTTGAATTCATTTGAAGTGAATTCTCCGCCATTATCTGATTGAAAGGTCTTGATCTTCTTTTCAGTGTGATTCTTGATCAAGGCTTTGAATTCCTTGAACTTCCTGAATACTTTGTCTTTGTTATTCATGAAGTAGATTCATGTCTTCCTAGAATAGAAAAGTCATTAATGAAAGAAACATAGTATACATACCCGCTTTGTGAGCTTGATGACATAGGACCGCATACATCGAATTGGATGATTTCCAATATTCCTTTTGCTTTGCTTTCGCTACTTGGAAATTTCTTCTTTGTGTTCTTTCCTTTCGCACATCCTTTGCAGACCCCATCATGTTTTGCTTGTATTTCAGGAAGACCTTCAACAGCTTTTCTTGTAAGAGGTAGTGCTCTGTAATGCACATGTGCAATCCTTCTATGCCAAAGTTCATTTGGCTCTACTATGTCATGGACCAAGGATTGTTTTGGATGGCCCTTCAATTTGTACAAACCTCCTTCTTGTTCACCAATCACTATTGCATCATCAATAGTCTTTCCTTTTGGCCACTTGATGACTTGACCATCTATGAATGCAACCCTCGTTCCTTTTGCATCTAATGCAGATATGGAGAGGAGGTTCTTCTTGATTCCTGGGACAAACAATACTTCCTTCATTGTCATAGACTTTCCAGAGTCTAGCTTATAGGAAGATTCCCCACTACCCTTTATTGGATATTGGTAGTCATCTCCCAGCTTCACCTTGTGAGGTGATTCATGTTCTGAAAGTATCACAAAGGATTACTTGAATCCAGCCATATGTTTGGAAGCCCCACTATCTATAAGCCAATCATTGCTTCCATGAGTAATGTTTCCCATGAGAGTGGAAATCAAAACATATTCATCCTCGCTTGAAGAATCTTCACTTTCATATCTGGTTCTATTTGATGAAGGTTCATCATCCTCTGCAGAATGAGCATGATGTCTTCTCTTGTTTCCCTTATTGTTGTGAGAGCTACTTTTGTTCTTAGGAAAATCTCTAGCAAAGTGTCCTCTTTCATCACATGTATAGCAAATGAACTTAGACTTATCTCTAGGATTTCTAGAGTTATTTCTTTGATGAGAGTACTTACTTCTGTGATGGCTGGTATAACGCACATACAGGTCTAAAACTATGAGTATTCACTTTGTTTTATTTGCACATTTCCTTTGTTTTACTTGTCAATAAAATCAGTAAAGTTTAAACTCCAATGCCCAGTAAAATATATTTTTACCCACCAGTCAATTTAAAACGGTCAAAATGTCTCAGTAAATGATAGATAAACTCCCCAAGCCTAAGTTTTTGGGAAATGAAAATGTGTACGAAAACTATGCAGATATATTTGACACAATAGTGATCAATTTAGACCTAAACACTACCATTTGAAAGGCCCGTGACCTAGACATTACAAATCAATATCCCTACAATTTGCGTGACACAAACCATGCCAGATGTGTTTGTTAGCATATTGTTTATTTTCCCAAGTTCATTACCTTTTTCTCTGCTTAGTACTCTCCCAATAAGAATTGAACATATCTGATGAAGCTAGGAATCAAATCCCAGTGTATGATTAGAGAATCCTATTTATAAGAAGACCATACAAATAAAATTACATTGAGTTTACTAACATAGTGATGAAAGTAGCATATATGCTAATATATGGTGTTCCTCCTGCCAGAATGATACAAGAAGGAAAATACCTGCTACAATTTAGTCATAACATGAGAGTAGGAGACTAGTAGTTTTTGTATAAAGATCACACTTTCATTAAGATATATGGTTTTTAGGAGGAGCCATATAAGCTCCCAACCTTCCTCACAATTAGAATGCTAAAAATGGAGTATATCGTACAAATATTTATATCAGATGAAATGCATTTCAATCATTCCAAGCAACAAAGGAATTTCCTTCTAACCAAGCATGTGGTGCCCTTTTATGTAATAGAATTGAGTGTAGTCCAATATGTAGAAGGATTCTTAAGCCAATTGAATATGGAGAGAGTTGAAACAGGATCCTATGACCCAAACAAATTTATATATAATAAGAGGGTAGAAAATAAAAAATCCCCATATCAATGTGTGCCCATACCATATTAGGAGAGAATAACTAAAAAGGAAAGTTGAGAAGAGGTCCAAGAAGCCCATAAATCCTTAGAAGAACATATTGCTTCAAAGAAACTAGATGGAAAGAAAAGAGGATAAAAGTAAATCAATACATATATGGATATAGATCAGTTTGTGTAGGGTCCATACATCAATAAGGCTTGGACAAAGCCTCAAGATACAAATCAAGCATTGGTTGAGAAGGATAAATCCAAAGATCAGCTCCCAAGAGAGATGAAAGAACTAATTCCACAACCATCAACCAACTTGGGAGGGCCTCCAATAAAATACACCCATTACTCTTCATTATAGTTCATGGAGCCTTAAGGGTTTCAAGCCTCTCCTTCATCAGACCCTAAACTAGCAAAAATAGATATCCAAACAAAGTATATAGACATAAGGAAAAATAGTATAAATTTAGTAACAGAGACTAGAAAATAAGTGCCAATGGCAGAATGGAGACTTATCATAACGGTACATCACAAAGAAGACACCTTTAAATTCACTATCAGAGAGCCTAAGGTTCCTATAATATTAAATATCCATGAATGGAAGGTTGTTGAACATAAAGTAAATTGGAAGGAGTTTAGAAAGTTAGACAAGGTATACTTCTATGGGAAAGACAGTAACATGATTTGCACTGAAATGATGAAGTCAACTAAAACAGAGAAGAATTCAAGGGAGGCCCTGAGTAAATTTGAAGAGATATGTAAACTAAATAAATGGACCACTAGAGCTAAACATGTCACCATCAAGGAACTTGATGATAATATCATGAGCTTTGGGATCTAACAGATCAAATGCATCCCAAGTTAAATCCTTGATAGCAAAGAAAGATAACGAGATAACTCACTTAAAGAATCAGCTAAAGATTCCCACTATTCAATCAGTCTAGACCACTGAGATATAGAAGGTTCAAAAGAAGTACAAGTAGATTTATGCCAACTATGTACAGTACAAATATCTAGAAGAAGAGAGGAAGAGAAAAATAAATGATTTACAAGTGCATATCTCATCTCTAAAACTACAAAATAAATCCACCATGTTGACTATAATAATTTAGTTGATGTCTAACCATTGTCAATAATACATGGTCCTGCCCAAAGTTGTCCCCAACTAGTACTTACTCCACGATGACAATCTGAATTCCAAAGATATTATGGGTCTATCTTGAACCCAACAGTTATAAAACACCCATTGTCACATCTTGTTCCTTCGATCTCTCTATATCGGTTAGGAATATGGAGGGTCCATGTAGATATGCACCATCTACATAGTGATGGGACAAAACATCCTCTATATCCATATCTCATGGATGAACTGGTTGTGTATCACATATGAATCCCAATCAAGGAATTCTTATAATGAAGTAGAAATCCTAGAGGATTAGATCTATCCATTCACCTTGTATCATGAAGGCCCTGACATCTTGGTCCCATTATTTGATTATCTTAGTCAGTAGAAAACTTTTCGAACCCATTAAGGGGTTCTCAAGGAAATTGGGTAACCCATATCATGCAAGGATATCTCACATAGGTTGATTATTGTGAATATACATGTGTACATCTGCCACATCTCTCTTGCTCCAGTTGACCCTCATTTAGCAATCTATCATCAATCAGGGTAAGCCAATAATTAAAAATCAAAATTTTTACTAAGGTAGGAAGTTTTTCCATAAATATTTGTGACCTAGGTTGCACCTGGATAGGAGAATTTGGTAACCCAAATATCCACTTTTCTCCTACCAAATATGACTTGGTTGCTGCATGCCAACAAGTAGGTGAGGGCGCCAATCTGATTTTGGTTAGGTAAGATAAACTTAACTGTACTGAATTGAGTCACCAAAAGTAGGTGGGCACGCCTTTAATCACTCCAGTTAACTAAAACTAACCCAAAATAGGTTGATTGATGAGGAATACGCCTTTGCAGCTCTATTTTAACTGAAATGTAGGTGAAACAACCTTCAGTTAACTGAATGGGGTGCTTATGTCATGCATATCAACCCATCTTTGCTCCTTGATTAAAGGAGGAGGTTCAGTTAGTCTCTCTAATTGAAGGAGAAGACTTAGTTAGGCTCCCTAATTGAGGAAGGGTGATCCTGTCGATGATGAAATCACATATTCGAGTCAATAACTTATGATAAGTGGTAAATTAGTTCAAATATTCCAAATAATGATTTTTGGTTGGATAATGACTCCAACACCTCACCTTAAGCTAAACTCATGTGGAGGAGTAAAACAATATAGGGCCTCGGCAACAAAGGCCATAGGTCACCCTTTACAAATAATTATAAAAGAATAAAAAATGTTTTTTAATAAACCAAGGAAATAGGGGAAAACCTCATGGGAACCCCCCCCCCCCCCTCAATATAAGCAGTGAATCTGGAAAACAAGTTTTGAATAAAACTTTGTGAACATTTTGCTACAATTTGCAGCACTATGCGACAACAAATGAAGTATCTTGGTTATTTTTTGCAGTAGTATCCCGAGACTATGCATGTGAACCTTTGAATCGAAACTAAATTATTATTTATGTAGGAATCTCCCTCTTTGGAAGAAGAATAATATACTCAACTGAATCAGAAATAAAGACAGTTGCGAGATGAAAACTGGACCCATGTAGAGCAACTGAAATCAACTAATAAGAGAGCAAAAGTGCTTGAGAATTTGAACCATGTGAGGAAAAAAGAAGCAACTTATATATTGAATCCTTGAACATCAAACCATGTGAGGTAAAATCAGCCCCAATTGTTAGGATCAAGTGTCCAAGCGAATGCAGAATGTCTCTCTCTTTACTAGTTCTGTGATGCGATGAGCATGTGATCAAATAGAAAGGTAGAGACGCCCTGGGAATATGGAGATAAAAATATTGAGCTCCATAATATGATATAGATTCATAAATAACCAATTATTCACAAAATATAATATCATCAAAATCATAAGAGGAAACTAACATCAAATCCCCAACAACAAGTTTGAAGAAGACTTGTGGTACTTGTTTTTCTACACCAAAATTGATGCGAAAAGCTACAAGCATGATTGGAAGCTATTGAACCTTAAAATTCAAACCAAATAATATAATATCAGATCCAAATAATTTCATATCAGATCCAATAATGTGTAACAAATCCAAGTTCTTCAACGTGATGGTAGATTTACAATTTTCTCTTTCTTCAAAACTCTGAGTATTGGTGCATTCAATCATGTAGGAATTTTCTGGAAGCTCAAGATTAATGAGAATGAATGGATCACTTTTTAAATCTGATATCATTTCCAAAATATAAAAATATATGTAAAATATAATATCATCAAACTCATAAAATAATACTGACATCAAATCACGAGCAACAATTTCGAAAGAGAATTGTGGTACTTGATTTTTCACACAAAAATTGATGAGAACAACTACAAGCACGACTGGATGCTCTTGAAACTTAAAAATTGAACCAAATAAGATCATATAAGATCCAAATAAGTTCATATCATATACAATAGTGTGTAACAATGGTTCCAAGTACCCCATTGAAATAGTAGATGCACAGTCTTCTCCTTTTTCAACAAAATTTTGAATATTGGTGCATGCAATCATGTAGGAATTTGTTGGAAGATGAAGGTATAAAAGAGTGAATGGATCACTCCTAAAACCTGATATTTCTTCCAAAATATCCAAATATTCACAAAATATAATATCATCAAAATCATGAGAGAAAAATGACATCAAATCACCAGCAACAATTTTGAAAGAGATTTTTGGTACTAGATTTTTCACACCAAAATTGATGAGAAAAGCTACAAGTATTACTGTAGGCTCTTGAACCTTAAAACTTGAAAAAATAAGATCATATCAGATACAAATAATTTCATATAATATACAATATTTTGGGACAAATCCAAGTGCTCCACCAAGATGCTAGATGCACAATTGTTTCCTTCTTCAAAACCTCGAGTATTGGTGCATGCAATGATGTAGGAATTTGCTGGAAGATCTATATCAATGAGAGTGAATGGATCACTCCTAAAATATGATATTATTTCCAAAAAATACAAATTATTACTTTTATGCACACTAACAACATCATTAGATATAGAGAAATCAAATTCCTCTTTATTTTCTGAAAAAAATCACTAGTAAAGTATGCACAAAATTTAAAATAGAAGAATCACTAGAGAATTTTTGCATAGAATGGAAGGAGAGTTGTTCTTCAATAACATAGATTCAAATTTATTCTTCTCGATCATCCATATGAGAATATGATATATCATATATCTCATAAACTTCCGGAGCAGCAGGAGAAGGAGTCACTCCAAGGAGACTTTCTTTAATTCAAATTGACTGTGTGGAAGATTTTGCTTCTTCTTCATCTTAGACAACTTCATCAAAGAGAGTAGAGTACGATACTTTTGAATAAAGAACTCTCGTGGTGCTGGGTGTGCTCTCCAAATTTCTATAATAATCCTCATTGTGCTTTCCAAAGGTTCTATCCAATTTTGTCCAACGATCCTTTGGTTATTCACCAGAATCAATAAGGTAGCGCAAGATTGGAGTAAAGGCCAGACATTTTGTTCCAAAATATATATCACCATCATTTATCCAGTCATTCTCATCTTCATAAGACTCTTTACCAATTCCAATAGATACCTCATAGAGACCTTTTCCCTTTAGAGATGAAATAATCTTCAATTTTCATTTTGAATATCTTGTGAATGGAGTAATAAGAGAAACTAGAAATTTTGAATCCATATGAAGTTGTACCTACAAAATATCACTACAAAAACAAAAAGAATTCACACTATGTCAGAATCAAGCCTTCCCTCTTGACATGTACACCTTTTCAGGGTCCATCATGCCTGCACCACCACTCTGAATGAATTCAGAGGAAGCAATGCACTCTTTGCGGGGCTTTTGTTGAAACCAACTACTTTTGGTGTACAATGGAGAGTAGATAGACTTGAAGCTTTCTTGAGGAGGCTCTAATACCATGTTAAAATTAATGTTCCATTGAGTTTCAGGCAATGAGTGCCATTATATTTTAATTATTATGCAGTGTAAAAGGAATTAATAATACCCACTGAACAAAACAAATCTCACAGGAAACAGACAAGTATTTCTCAGTATAATTATAGTATAAACTTCATTAATCCTAGCAGTATACAATGATGTTACATAAAGGAGAATTCAAATGATGTTGATAATATTTGAATCTACCAACTCAACATGACTTATTGGCTAACTAAAAGTTTCTAAATCACCATCAGAGTTCACTAAGCTAACTCTAAATGTCTAATTCAATCACTCCATCAGTTATAATCAGTTAAACTAGTTGAACTGATGCAGTAGGTGACAATTAGGTGAGAACTGGTGCCTTTCCACATTTAGCCATGAAAGACTAGAGCTAACTAAACTGGAGGACATATAATTGAATGTAATTGAAGCATAACTAAGCTTGACTAGTCACCAACTTCCAACAACGGAAGGAGGTTGTTGCCGACACTCCCAGTGGCTTATAAATTATAGGGAATGGTCTAGGAGGCACATAAACTGAAGCATGAAGGTGAATTCAGTTGCAATTGACCTCTATCTATGTTCCCCACACTCTAGTGACTGGTACATGCGGCCCCATTGGGTCAAGTGGACCCAATGGTACTAGTGGACCCAATAATAACTAAATGACTCCTAAGTTAGGTAAATATAATCTAATAGACAGTTTGGAAAAGGGAGGATTATAAATCCTAACATCAAAGGGAAATTCACAACTAAGTTTCTAGTTTCCCTTTGAAATTCATGACCCAATCGTAAATCCCTCAAGGGGTTCTCACAAGACCCCTAGAATCTTAAAACAAGAAAGTAAACTAAGAAAAATGAAGAGGGTGGTGGGACCTATAACCTACAAATTACAAAGTCCAAATATAATGGATGATTAAGGAAAAATCAGCACCTAAAGTTCTAGGCTGCACACACTCCTTCAATGGTGAACAATGAAAATGAAACCTAGTTTGGTGGGGCCATCTTGATTTAAGCTCATTTGGGATTCATTCTTCTTTTGGATCGTACCGACTCATATGACATCTATTTGTTTTTCCATTTGCACCATTGTAATCACGATTTTGTGCTCTTCTTGATTATGATATCCATTTTCCATGATCGAAGTATTTTTTAGGATGTCTTGATCCTTCTCGTTTTGCGTATATGTAATTTAGCCCAATTTCCTATTTTATATTATACATGTACGTTTTCCTAATTTCTAAATGCAATTTTTTCCTTGGGTATCATTTCCATGTGTACAAGATTAGGTTGCAATGGGATATATTTATTTCGGCATGCAATCGATCCCTACATGTATATTTTCTCAAAATAGCATATAGGTGATTCCCCTCTACATAAAATCATATGCATAAACCTTGTTTGTATTCTCTTATGTTTGTAGGACCCCCTTTATTCAGGTAACTGAACCAACCCAACCATACTTTCATTTTCCCTTACTTGACAGTAGATCCTCCCTCACATGGGTTCCGTCATTTAATACCCTTTTCCATTTGGCACCCATGTCATTGTTCTCTCCATAGGATTGGAAATAAATCTATTTTTTTATATTTCACTTATTCACATATTACTTGTCATCATTACTCATTTTAATACCCATTGGATCCCAAACCTATGGCCTTTTTGGCATTATGATGTTTCACATTGAACACTCATGCACCCACCGCTCCATCCATACTGCTAAAGTTATATTTTTTTTCCACCATTCATCATCCCTTAAGGACATTTCCTCCAATGTCCTACCCCCACCAATTCTATATTTTATCATACATTCATTGATTCATTTGGTTTATTTTTGGACACTTATCGCCTTGTCTTCCTCGTTTATATCTATTAAGTGGCCACCCACCTAGGTAACTATTACATAACAATTCTTAAGTGCACACTTTTCTCAAGTTTTCACAAATTTAGGGATCCATTGCATTTGAGTGTTATGTCATGCTCTCTCTTTTGTGTCCATACATGGAAACCATTCAAAAAATTGCTCCTCAACACTCATGTAGATTGTATATCATCTCATTTTGTGGAAGACTCCCTAGTATCCTTTATCGATAGAATTATAAGATGAGTCACTCATTAATTCATACTAATGCCATTCTCCCTCAAATTCAACTTAGTACACCCCTCACTCTTTCCCTCGATCAGTCCTCCCATTGCAGTTATGTTCCTAGGTACCCTAGTTCTTATCTCCCTCGATATTATCATGAGTCCCATATGTTGTCAGGTTAGACATGCCTCCATGATATAAACAAAGGATGTTTGAGTAATAATGAGCCCATTTTTGGTATGTAATATGCATATCTGAAAGCATGACAATGAAGACAGAGGATCCTTATTTAAGGGATTGGTTACCTATTTTGAGGTTGTTTATGTATTTAATCAAGAAAATGATAATGATAGAAGTGCTTAGTGTTACTGAAAATTTTAGTATGGGAATACACACACCAACTTCCCTAGTTTGAATGATTCAAATCTAGAACAAAAGAACACATAACACACACATTCCTCTAGACAAATTATATTGCTTAATAATGAAGAAGGAACATACCCTTTTACTTATAAAGGTTGTCCTTGTTGGTCTGAAGCCTTTCCAATCTTCTTATTTAGCTTGAATGGATATCCTTTAAAATATCCAAGTCAAAAAAGAGTGAAAGCTACAATAGTTTAATTAATCTAAGAAAATGACCAAGGAGAATATCTATAAATGAAAACAACCATCATTTATGAGGAAGGAAATGTATTGAAGTATTAACAAAGAGGAAAGAAATACAACCAAAATTCCTTGGTGTTGAAGACCCCTTCCAATGAAACCTCTCCTCAAAGAGACACCTTGTTTCAAATGGATGAGAAAGACTCAAGAATACTCTAACAATATTTCACTAGTTTTCAAATGGATGAGAAAGACTCAAGAATACTCTAACAAAATTTCACTAGTGTCTAGCTACTTTTGATTCTTCCCCCTTAGCCATGTTGGTGAGCTCATATTTATAGTCCAAGGAAGATAGTTGGGATATGAGAGATAAGTGGAGAAGGTTGATATGAAATCCCAATAGGTTAGGAGTTCGGTCGATATCCACCCTAGGTTGTAGGGATAAGAATCCACAAGATATTCCTTCTAGAAACCTCTCAAATCTTCTACTTTTCCTTTCGAATAGATAGTGTCACACCCTAATAGTGAGAACATTGTGACAACTAGTGGTGTCATAGTATGCATAAAGGAAACCTATGAAAGTGTCTCACGATGTCAGATATTAACCTATGACAATGTTGCTAACTAAACTATTTGAAGGAGAAAAAATCATGAATCCCATATTCCAAGTGGGTCTAGGTACAAGATTTTTATGGATTAAGGCAAGTTAGAGGTACATGGTTCATTATCATGGCGATGATGAAATTTTTTTGTAACACTCAACCTTTCTTCTTCTTGATTTTATTTAATAAATTAATGCCCGGTATTAGTGTATGAATACCAACTACACAGGATCGAGTTATGTTTTGAAGTCAAGTTCTAGTTCAGTCCCAACATATAATTAAAGACAAGTCCATTTATAATGAGGTTGAAACTAAGGGTTACTAAAAAAGGCGAACTAGTGTTTAAAGCTTCAAATATTAATGAAGGAGTGTACAACTGATGAAGGGAAGTTACGCCAGTCACTCATGCACTGTGAGATCCTAAATGCTACTAGTTACCTCTAGTATTTCAAGAACAAAGGGTTAGTTATGATAAAGTCTTATACTTGATTTAATTTCCAATATTAGTTTTAGGTATTTTATTCTTTGTAATAAATAAGCCTTTGGACAATAGATGGGGGTTATCCCTATGAGTATGTTGAAAAACAAATACAACATATTTTTGAGAAATATTTGGATTGTGATACGTTTTTCAAGATAATGAATAGCGACCTAGTTTCATGATAATTGCATGTTCCTTATATCTATGATTACTTAGTTAAATTCACTCTTGTTCTTTCTTTGGGGAAGTGTCCCCATAAAGAAATACACGAGCTGATAAATTAGTTGATTTAGTTTTATATGTTTGTTTGATTGCATCTAGTAAATTATTGTTAGTTATCGTTCCATTATATTCATACTCTATTTTCAGTATCGTAGAATTATAAGTTCTATAGTGCACATTCATACTTTCTATTGATTTCTATAGGTTAATTTTATAAGATAACTTTTCTGCAATTTAATTAAGCTTATGTTATTTCAATACTTTCAACATTCATTTAATGCGAGTTAAAGATCATTGCAATCATTTTACATGTTTTATGATTAGTTATTCTTTCAAATTCTTCATTAGATACACTTCATGATTCATGTAGATGCAATAGTTAGGTTCTTTCATATTTGCAATTAAACACTATCTTTTTCAATTAAGTAGATCTATTGAGCATGTTACATATAGGAATTTCATGTAGCTCTAGTAGTAGTCAAAATATTTGGAATGGATAATTAGTACATGTGTAGCATATTAACTCTCATAATGGTTTTTACCAGCTATTTCAGTTCATTTGATGCATATTATAATGATATTAGTACTATGTTTTAGTTAGGAACCATTCCATTTTCATTAATAGTTTATGATATCTTAGTAGTTGCACATACATTTCTTGTACCTATTAATTTTGCACGATCCCATGTTGATTATTAAAGTAAGTATACCTGATTTGTAACCCTTAAAAGGTTTAGCATATCATAGAACCACCACTTTTTGGTGTCATTGCAGGGGACGCACTAAAACTTTGAGAGTAGAAAAAAACCCTAAAAATAATAAAAACAACAAAAAAATTAACAAAGAGAAGAACATAAAATAAACTATTGTAATATGCATGCCTCCATGACACAGTAATGAGTTTGGATGATTCCTACCTAATAGACAAATGAGTGAGTCTAGTTTAGATAGTGTTATATTTTCCTTTTATTTTGGAGGATCTTAACAATAATACCTCAATTCCAACTACGAGAAATTTTTCACTAATCTCGGTATTGAGACAAACACCATGGCAAAGGAAGAAGGGAAACCATAAGAAATTTTTTTGTTTCCCATTAGTACTTCTAATGACGAAGATTTGATGAGAAATATAAATCCTATAGTTATTCCTAATTTTCACGGCCTAACCTTAGAGGATAATGATATGTTTTTATTTGAATTTTAAGTAATATGCAGAACCCATGACTACTCATCAAATGCCTAGAAACTGAAAATTTTCCCTTCCACCTTAAAATATCTAGCATTAAGACTGTTTATGTGTTTGAGGGGAAATATTATTTTTACATGGGATCAAATAAAAAAATATTTCCTAGAAAATTACAGGGATTACTTTAATGTTAAAGACACTAGGGATGAAATCTTTAGAATGCAACAAGGAGAAAACAAGTCCTAGGAGGACTACAAACAAATATTTTAGCTAAGTTATAAATGATCCTATGTGTGCACCTTATACAATGATTACTTGAAGTTAGTACTACTCCAAGTATTAAGAGAAGACATGTTGGAAAATCTAAACCTTATGGATGATGAAGACGTCTTCTCAAAGATATATGATGATATCAAATAGATTTCAAAAACTATTCTAGGTCCCAAAATGGAAAAGTGGTGGGAATATGATCTCTCACCCAGGGGTCTCAAATTCAAACTTAACTAAGTATGACTTAGGTCACTTTCTAGATTATATGAATATTGATATTATTCGGTCCCTTTCTATGCAATTGAATTCTATGCAACTTAAATGAAAACAAGAGGAGGTTGCACAAGATCTAGTTGTGTTCTACCCAAATTGCAAAAAGAAACATGATAAAAATCAATGCCTCTTGAAGGTGATAGATGTTTGCAGTCTATGTGTAGAAAACCATCCCACAGATAAATGTCTACTTCTAACTTCCTACAAATCAACCATGAAATAACAAGGATCAAGGGATCCAATGGAGAACAAGACCAAATTTTTCAATGCCATTTCGACCACATAACCAACCCTTCTTTAAGTAATAATTGAATCCATACCAACCACTTCCTATTTGGGCCCAAATCGGGCAGACAACATGGATAAGATATCCAATCCAATACCAATGGAAAAATACTTAGAATCCATATGCCCCACCTTATCCTCATCCCCATCATAAGCACCATAAAAATCAGCAGTACCATGGAGATTCTCCATAGAAAACCCATAATCATTTTCCTTCCCCATCTAATTCGAGGGCTCAATGGCCTCAAGCTTTAATGGCTCCAACACAAGCAACTTTCTCCAACACAAGTATATTTTTTTCCTACACCAAAACAACCACCAGGACCACCTCAAATTCTAGTTCAACCTTAACCAAACCCCAACAAGAAAAAGAAATCCCAACATGTGTATAATAGTGATATGATAATTTTATCTACTTATGTTGTTGAAACCCTAGATTTGGATGAAGTAAAATTACGGTCAGGAAAGATAGTCCATAATCCTACACCCCCAACTATCATGGATGATAATCAGGAAAATCCAAGTACACAACTTATGTATGTATATCTACATGAGGAAGAGAATTTAGATAGGGATATGGCATCACACACTATGCAAAATCCCCCATTTCTTGAAAAACTAAAAACTAGGGTTGAGGCTAACACAGAAAATGCTATCATAAATGAAATCTAACATTTGAATATACAAATTATGCTACTCCAATCCATTATGGAAGTACCCATATGTAATAAGTACAATGCATAAACTTGAATTAAGAGACCTGGGAGAAGAAAGAAGGACCTCCCCACAATCAATGTTGTTGGGAAACTAACATACTTGATGTTGGGAAAGGCTGTTAATCCTAAATATCTAGACCCAGGAAGCCTATTATTCAATTTTTATATTAATTATACTTTGATATAAAACACCCTTATATATTTGGGAGAAGCAATTAATATAATGACTAGACACAATGATATCCTTAAGTTGCAAGTATCACTCTAACATACGACTACAGTGTTGCAACTAGCAGACACTTCGATTGTATAGCTAGAAGGGGTGTTAGAGGACCCCATCATTTCAATAGAATCATGGGGAAAATATGAATATTTTGTGGTACCACAAGTCAAAATAAACTTAGAGGCTATCATCTTATCATCGATAGACCTTGGCTAGCAACAACAAATGCCGACATTGGCTGCAAAACAAGGGACATGACTATAACCAGTAGACAATCCAAAAAGCAAATCACCATTTATACTCCTACTAAACACTTTATTAACACTGAAGAACCTATTTGGTTGGAGGATGATGAAATTTATGCTCAAACAATTCTCTTAGTCCTTAGTATAGATATATCTCTCACACTCAGAAATGAAGATGCAGACACACTTTTATCTAATTTCCTGCAAAATATTAATTCTAATACTGATATACTTCAAGATAATTTTGCAATAGGTGAATAAGAAATGATAGGTACTCTTACAAACCTAGAAGCAATGTGGTAAAGGATATTCTCTATAGAACAAAGTCCTAGCACTGTTAATATAGTGGAGATCCTTCTTAGAAAAACTTTGAAGACTAGTAAAAATTTGGAAGCAAATCAAGAACAAAAGTTGATTAAGGTCCTTACAGGTTGTAGTGCAGTCTTTTTCCTAGAGTTATAACAATATGAAAGGGATACATATGGACATATGTAAACACCATATATACATAAAAGAAGATGTTTTCCTAATAAGACATCCATAGAGAAGGATTAATCCAACACTGAAGGATATTGTCAAGAAAGAGTTACAAAAATAATTAGATGTTGGTTTCATTTATACTATATTTGATGATTAGTGGGTGTATCCTCTGGTGCTAAAGACAAAGAAATGGGAAAATGGAGGATATGTGTGGACTACAGAGAATTCAAAAATGAAACAAAAAGGGACCACTTTCCTCTTCCTTTCATTTATCAGGTGTTGGATACCCTATCTAGGAAAAAAAACTCATTTTTAGATAGCTTTGGTGGGTACAAATAGATCCATATCCACCTATAGGATCATGATAAGACAACATTCACCTGTTCCTAGGTAAAATTTTCATTCGCCTTATGCAACGCTCCTATAAATTTCGAAAGAGTTGTACTCATTATGTTTCTATATTTTTTCCATGATAGTATGGAGATCCACATGGATGATTTTACACCATATAGATAATATTTTTAACAATCATTGGATAATCTCAATGTTATCCTTAAAAATGTATAGAAATGACTTTATTCTTAAGAAACAAGAAGTGTGAGATGTTGATGAATGAGGGGATTGTACTAGGGAACCATATATCTGCACAAGGAATCCAAGTTGAATTTATCAGGAATATTCCTCCACCAATAAAACAGATAGACGTGAGAATATTTCTTAGACAAACAAGTTAATATAGGAGATTCATTGAAAACTTCAGTAAGGTGGTAGCTCCCATGTTTGCACTGCTAACAAAAGATATAGAATTTGTATGGATAGACCAGTGCATGGAAACATTTAAATAGTTGAAGGAGAAGACAGTTACAACACCTATACTCCAAGGTCCAAATTAGAGCCTACCGTTTCACATCCACTTCAATGCCTATAATAAGGATATTGGAGTAGTCCCAGGATAGCTAGAAGACAAAAATACCTATGTAATTTATTATATCAGAAAAAAACTGATTGGATCTGAGCTTAATTACACAATGGAAGAGAAATAATTTTAGTTGTGATTGATTATGTCATTAAGTTCAGACATTATATCACTGGCTACCTAGTGTATGTACACACTGGTCACTTTGCAATCAGGTGTTTGATGAATAAACTTAACACCATTTCTAGATTCATTAGGTGGTTATTACTTTTAAAAGAATTTGAAATTACAAATTTATACAAGCCAAAGAAACATAGCCTTATTGCATGTTGGGATATTATAAACCCACTCCATACTTAGGATGAGAATATTTAATCATTATTGATTAATTTCCTACTTACTAGCCTAGATAGTTGGCATCCACTTTCACTACTTGTTGACACTTTCCATATATGCCCCAGGAGCACCTTTATCCTGATTCTAGTTAGATACTGCATACTTTATTGACTGCCAGAATTAGTAATTGTGCCTTCCTACAGATTATGTCTTTATCTTGCTTTATTCCATCTTTTTAGTGGATAAGGTAAATCTAGTTAACTAGGAAATTGTTATCTTTTGTTTCCAACCCATCCTCCATAATTTTCTTTCCAGATTCTAGGATTAACATGTTTTTACATCACTCATGACAACTAACTAATGCTTTATCTAATTCCTGAGGTCCTTGACAAATTTGGAAAGTGCTTTAGCCACCTACGGGGGTTTATCATATTTAGTAAGCCTAATTTATGAGCTAGCATGAGTTGTCTTTCACCAAATCAATTTTCCTTTTAAAAGGATGTATTACTATTATTATAATCAATCAAGTCATTGATTCAATAATCAATTATTCATTCTTCACTTCTTCATGTGATTCAGTCTCTTTATTATTCTCTCTATTTTCCTTGTGCATGTTTGTGAGAATTGTCTTGTAGCTAGATCTACATCATGTGCTTGTTCTTAGCATCAGGGCTCTATTTCCTCATAGAATTAGAGCTTCTATTTCTACATGGTATCAGAGATCACATGTTTCCAATTTCAGAGTGCAAGGTTTCTTAATTTCTACAGAGTTGAGGAGCTATCAGTTCTTTACATTAGAGCACATCCAGTCTCCTATTCCTCTTTGAAGAAGTGCTTGAATTGAGCTTACAATATTTTATCCTAGTTTTATTTGTGTAGGTTGTAGAGAGTATCTTCTTGAGTGCATCAAATTATTAGCATGGATTCCTCTTCATCTATGATCCTAACTCCCTTCAACTATCATGAATGGAAATCCAAAATTGGCATTTTATTTTGCAATAAGAGACTATACAAAGTTACTCTACCTTTGGAGAATGAGCCTAATGCTATTGTTGAGAAATATAAGTGGCATAATAGGTTGGATGAATCCTATGGATTGATTTTACTCTCTATTTATCTTGATATACTCTTTCATATAGATGATTTGACCACTCCAAACCAAGTATGGACCGATCTAGAGTCTCTCTTTGGAGTACAAGATGAGATAAGAGCACATCAGTTGGAAAATGAGTTATTCTAATTGAGTCTGAGAAGTTTTGATTCCATTGAAGGTTTCTTCACCAAATTCAAGTCACTTTTTCTATTTCTCAAGCAATGTGGTATTGATAATTAACAAGATCAATTGATTCTTTACATTCTATCAAAATTGGGTCATGAATACTCATTTTTTGTGTCTACTTTTCACGCTACCAGGCTTGTTATTTCTAATTGGAAAATGTCTTATTTGAGTACATTCTTTGATTCACTAACAAAGGAGTAACATAAGTTGATCCAGATGAGTTCTCTTAGATCCTCAAAGGTAAATGATCATTCTCTTATATTTCAAGGAAGAAAGAATGCAAGATCAAAAGATAAGCAAATTGTGAAAGAGAAGAAGCCAAAGTCAGATAATGAATATGAAAGTTCGAAGCCTACTGATGAAGGTTCAATGAAGAAAGTAAAGAAGAAAGGGAGAACATACGAGTGTTCTTATTGCAGCAAGGTATTTCATCCTAATAATAAATTTTCAATAAGAATATGGACATCATGTCTCAGTTACTTGAGAAGAATAACATTGAAGTTCCAGATGAGCTAGAGAAGCCTGTTGAATCCTCAAAACACTGTCATAGTGCATGGTTCTAAGGTGATATAAAATATGCCTTGAGTTCCAGAGTTAAATCCTTTCCTCACATATCTGATATAGATTAATTTTATGATATATAATAGTTAGAAATATTATTTTCTTTATTGAATAATCCACCTATCAGTCTCATGAATTCATCTCCCAATACCTGTGATTTTCACTAGATCCTTACTTTTATGTAAGCAACTCTTCCTCACTTCATTCAGATGGTTATAATTATGATTTAGAAGAATATTTTCAAGATGATATGCATGTTATCACATCATCCATACCATCTACCATACCTCTGAATAATCCTAATACTATACAAACCCCAAGTTCACTAGTTGATTCCTCATTGATTTCTTATGATGTGATACTTATATCAAATTGTTTCAAATCTTGTATATTTTTCACTGGTTGGTTATCCATGACCTTATTTGTAATTGGAATTATCCTACACATTTTTGCATCTTTTCTAAACACCTATGGTTCAGATATCAAGTCCATCCATTATTCATATTTTTACACTCATCAGTTTTCCCCAATTGCTCATCATTTTCCTACTTTAGCCCTATATCCTCATGGAGACACTGAAACGTTTGTATTTGTTGTTCCATATGATAATATTTATGATATATCAGATTATTTTCAGCCTCATACCATATTTGGGAATTTTCTACATCATATTGGAAGAAAGATGTGTGATCCAATCACAATTTTGCACCTATACAAGGAACCGCTTGTGCCATTGATTGTCTTAATTTTTGTACACTTTGGGAAGCACCATACACAAATATATTTTCTCTTTCATATTGTGTTTTCATGTCATAGTTTGTTAGAAAAAATAAGCATTCATATAATTCTCCTACTTCATCAAATGAATAGCTACAAGGAGTCTCTCCTCTTATTTCTTGCAGATTCTACACTCAAGCGCATGATCATGGAGTTAACAATTTATTCATCAAATTATTTCACTAGAAGTAGTTCATTAAGCTAATTTAAGTGAAGATAAATACATATTGAAGACATATAGTTCAAATTTTTTGCCTTGTCTTTCTTAAGGGAGGATTTTCCCCATGTGGTTTTTCCTCTTTCCTCATCTTTTCTAGACATGAATAATTGTAAAGGGTTGTTGATGTATTTGTAACTTCGGAATGTATTCATTTGTATATCTTATGTATTGTACCTTGATGTTTATTCTGGGAAGTATCTGTAATGTAATTGAGTCATGTCATTCCTCAATGTTCCAATCGGGAGAGTCATAGAGTATAACCCTCCTTATTGATCAAGGGTTAAAGTCCCCGCAGTTGTGGGGCCTTAGGGTTATTAGACTCTCCTAGAGAATTCAGCCCTAGTGAGTTATTGTCAAGTAAATAATTTGTATAAATAGAGAGGGATCTACTCTATTTATCACACATTCACTCACACTCAATTGTAGTGCATAACTAAGAGAGAAAGAAGAAGCTGAGACAAGAGAGAGAGAGAGACTACTGCTATCGGGAGATCATCTTACTGTCTTTGGGTTTTACTTTTGGTGTTGATTCTATCTCTGAGGAAGTTGCGGGGTTTTCTCCTTTATGGTTTTCTCAAGGAAAATCTTTGTGTTCATTGTCTCATGTGATTGATTGATGTGCTTGTTATTCTCTCAGATAAGATCCTAACATCATATAGATTAAATGTTAAAAATCTAACATGTTATCAGAGTAACCTGAGAATAAGACACTATGCAGTTGCGGAAACTAGGGATTCCTACTTTTTGGATCTCTATCCATAGATTTTTAGAAAAATAAGGTTGGGCTGAATCTTCTCTCTAGGGCACATCTTTCTGTCGAAGCAGAATCTGATTCTGAGTATTTTCAGTTTTTGACCCGACACTACTGTAGGAAATTAGGGATTTCCACATAAGTGGAATTTTTGAGTGAGCCCAGGACGAGATTGATGTCCTCCCCAAAATCAAAGTTTAGAGATCAATATCAAAGTTTTTGGTTGGGAAGAACTCTGAGAAAGTTAAACCCTAATATGCTCCTAAACCAACTCTGTAGAAATTCAGCTCCAGATCCAGTTCGGGCATCTTAACCTGGTAAGATATAAATCTTTTGTATTTCCATTTGAGATTCTCTATTAATATGTCTCGTCATACCAATCTTTATGAAAATATTGAGGGAGCTAATAACTTCCGAGCCTGGAAGTATAGGATCTCCCTGGTCCTGGAAGAAAATGAGTTGGACTCCTACACCAATGAAGAGGTTCCGGTTCCAGAGGGAGATGAAGCTAAGGCCTTACACAAGAATAAATTGGTCATGGCTAAGAGTATTATTGCTGCTGATTTAATCAAGGATCACCTCATACCACAGGTGTCCTCCCGAAAGACACCTAAAGAGATGTTTGATGCCTTGACCAAGCTATTTGAAGGGAAGAACATAGACCGGAAGATGACTCTGAGAAACCAATTGAAGAATGTAAAGATCCAGAATGCGGAGACCATCAAGTATTGCTTTACAAGGGTGTCTCAGATCAAGGAATAACTGGAAGTGGTAGATGAAGAAGTAGATAATGCACAAATTGTGATGACCACCTCGAATGGTCTCCCTAGGGCTTGGGACTCTTTCATTCAAGGGATCCGTGCCAGAAAGAAGCTAGTCAAGTTTAGCAAACTGTGTGAAGAATGCTCATAGGAAGAAGCTCGAATATTAGCATGAGAAGAAAAGATGGGAAGTGAAGATCAAGATCTCACAGTACAATCCAAGAAAAGCAGAACAAACCATCACAAAGGTAAGCACTCTCACCAGAAGAGTAACATTAGAAAGTCTAAATATTTGTCTAAGTTCATTTGCTATACATGTGATGAAAGAGGACACCTTGCAAGAGATTGTCCTAGAAACAAATATAGATCTCTCAAGAGGAAGGGAAACAAGAAAAGACATCATTCTCATGCTGCAAAAGATGATGAGCCTTCCAAGAAGAGAATCAAACAAGACAGTGATGATTCTTCAAGTGATGAAGAATATGTCTTGATTTTCGCTCTCACGGGAAACATCACACATGGAAGCAATGATTGCCTTATAGATAGTGGGGCTTCCAAACATATGAATGGATTCAAAGAATCATTTGTGAAACTATCAAAACATGAATCACCCCACAAGGTGAAACTTGGGGATGACTACCAATATCCAATAAAAGGTAGTGGATAATCCTCCTACAAATTAGACTCTCGAAAGTATATGAAGATGAAGGATGTCCTATTCATATGAGGACTAAAGAAGAACCTTCTCTCCATCTATGCATTAGATGCAAAAGGAATAAGAGTTTCATTTATAGATGGCCAAGTCATCATGTGGCCAAAAGGAAAGACTATTGATGATGCAGTAGTAATTGGAGAACAAGAGGGAGGACTATACAGATTAAAGGGTCAACCAAAAAAAGCTTTGGTTCATGACTCAGTAGAACCAAATGAACTTTGGAATAGAAGGCTTGCACATGTGCACTATAGGGCACTACCACTTGCAAGCAAAGATGTTGAAGGTCTTCCAGAAATGAAAGCAAATCCTGAAGGAGTATGCAAGGAATGTGTGAAAGGAAAGAACACAAAGAAGACATTTCCAAGTAGCAAAAGCAAGGCTAAAGGAATCTTGGAAATCATTCACTCCGATGTATGTGGTCCGATGTCATCCAGTTCATTAAGTGGGTATACATACTATGTTTCTTTCATTGATGATTTTTCTAGGAAAACATGGATATACTTCATGAAGAACAAAGATGAAGTATTCAACAATTTCAAGGAATTCAAAACCTTGATCGAAACTACACAAAACAGAAGATCAAGATTTTTCGATCAGACAAAGGCGGATAATTCACATCAAATGAATTCAACGAATTATGCAAAGATTCCAAGATTAAGAGGGAGTTGACTACTCCATATAATCCACAACAAAATGGGGTTGCAGAAAGAAAGAATAGAACGATCATGGAAGCTGCAAGGGAAATGCTTCATGATCAAGATCTTCCCATGCATATATGGGCAGAAGCTTCTAGAACACTTGTGTATGTACATAACCGTATTCCACATAGAGTACTAAAGAACAAGACACCTAGAGAAGTGTTTTTCAGCAAGAAACCAGAAGTCAGTCATCTCAGAATATTTGGTTGTGTAGTGTACATACACATTCCGAAAGAAAAGAGGACAAATTTAGATCCTTCAGGAAGGAAGGGTATATTTGTGGGATACTCTAAAAGATCGAAGGCTTACAGAATATACTTCCCAGGATTCAAGAAGATCGACATCAGCAGGGACGTAACATTTGATGAAGAATCGGCTTACAACAAATCTAGAAAGAGACCTACTAAAGAACATGAAGAAACATAAGTACCCATAATTCATGACACAACCATGAACGAAGCAATTCCAGAAGAAGATCAAGAAATAGAAGAACCTCAAGAACCTATAGATCCACCTCAAGAAAAGAATCCTCACAAGAGGAAACCTTCTTGGGCATGAGAAGCTATCCAAGGTGCAGAAAGATATGGGGCTCCAGAAGAAATACACAGAGAAAGGAAAAGAACCATGTCTTTCTCCGGTTATGTAGCCTTATTATGTGACTTCATCAATAAAGAACCTTCCAACTATGAAGAAGTGGCAGAAAATAAAGAATGGAAGGATGCTATGATCAAAGAGTATCAATCGATAATGAAGAATGATGTTTGGGATGTTGTCCCAAGACCGGAGGGGAAGTTTGTTGTAACTTCCAAATGGATTTATAAGATCAAGCATGCTGCATATGGTAGCATAGAGAAATATCAAGAAATATTTGTGGATCGTGGTTTCTCCCAGAAAGAAGGAATAGATTATGAAGAGACCTTTGCTCCTGTAGCCGGATATACTTCCATCAGATCAGTACTTGCTTTAGCTACAGTAATGAAGTGGAATGTACACCAAATGGATGTCAAGACAACTTTCTTGGATGGTGTAGTAGTAGAGGAAGTATATGTGGAGCAGCCACTCAGTTTTGAGACACAAGATATAGAGACTCATGTGTGTAAGTTAAAGAAATCCCTGTACGGTTTGAAACAGGCACCCAAAACATGGTACGATAGAATTGACAGCTTCCTATCCAGTTTGGGCTTTACCAAGCGTAAAGAGGATTCCAACCTTTACTAAAAGGTTGAAGAAGGGAACCCAGTAATACTCCTACTGTATGTAGATGATCTATTTGTGACAGGTGAGGATGGGCTGATTGTTGATACAAAGAGGAAGCTTGTTGTCGAGTTCAAAATGAAGGACTTTGGTATGATGCATTGTTTTCTAGGCATGGAGGTGTGGAAGAATGCAGATGGAATTTCCCTGGGACAAGGGAAGTATGCAATAGAGATCCTGAAGAGGTTCGGGATGATGGACTGCAAGGCCATGGCCACACCTATGGTATAGAACCTGAAGATATTGAGTGATGCTTCATCAGAAGTGGTTGATGCTATGGTGTATCATCACATGATTGGGTCCTTGATATACTTGATGAATACGAGACCAGATATTTTCTTTGCTGTGAACACATTAAGCTAATTCCTGACGAACCCGAGACATGTTCACTTGGTTGCTACAAAGCATATTCTGAGGTACCTGAAGGGTACAGTTGATTATGGGCTCAAGTATGAGGAGAATCAAAAGATTAACCTGGAAGGTTATGTGGATTCAGATTGGGCAGGCAGTGCCATTGATAGAAAGAGCACTTCAGGATGTTGCTTTAGTATGGGATCAGGTGTGATCTCCTAGTTTAGTAGGAAGCAATCATGTGTGGCACTAAGTACAGCCGAAGTAGAGTATGTTGCAGCTTGTTCGGCTAGTTGTGAGGCAGTGTGGCTGAGAAATCTACTGTCTGACTTGTTTGATCTCTAAATGGATGCTACTTGTATATATTGCGACAAACAGAGCTGTGTGAAGCTGTCGGAGAACCCTGTGTTCCATGACAAGTCAAAGCATATCGATATCAAATATCACTATATTAGGGATATGGTGCATAAAGGAGCAGTGAAGCTCCAGTATGTTGCGACAAACAAGCAGATAGCTGATGTACTAACCAAACCATTAGCCAGATTAAATTTTGAGTACTTCAGGGAGAATCTTGGTGTTCTCCAGATCAAGTTTCCCTCCAAAGGAAATTGATGTGTCCATTGTCCCTTCTAACATGGTGGAAGCCTGAGCTTCACATGGTCAGATGTAAGTGTAGAGATGCTCTGATGTGATTGTGGGTTGTGTTACCACATGATCAGTGCAAATCCATTCTGATGTGATTGAGGGATGTTTTCCCAAATGATCAGATATAAGTGTAGAGATATTCTAATGTGATTGTGGGATGTGTTCCCACATGATCAGATATAAGTGCAAATATATTCTGATGTGATTGTGGGATGTGTTCCCACATGATCAGTGCAGATCCTTTCTGACAAGATGAGGTCGGATGTAAGTGCAGATCCTTTCTGACAAGATGAGGTCGGATGTAAGTGCAGATCCTTTCTGAAAAGATGAGGTCAGATATAAGTGCAGATCCATTCTAATGCGGTGTGTTCTCATATGGTCAGATATAAGTGCAGAGCCATTCTAATGCGGTGTGTTCTCACATGGTCAGATATAAGTGCAAATCCATTCTGATGCGGTGTGTTCTCACATGGTCAGATATAAGTGCAGAGCCATTCTGATGCGGTGTGTTCTCACATGGTCAGATGTAAGTGCAGGGCCTTTCTGACATGGGTTTTGGATGTGTTCCTTCCATGGTCATATGTGAGTGTTGGGTGTGCCTTTCTAACATGGTTCTTGGATGTGTTCCTCCCATTGTCAGATGTAAGTGTTTGGTATGAATTTCTGATATGGTTCATTCCATGGTCAGATATAAGTGTTGAAGACATTGAAGACCTATCTAAAGGCTAGGACTACAACCAGCATGAAAAAGGGTTGGCTCTATAGAACTTCCTCTGATGAGTAGAATTGAGATATCACTAGTGATGATGACCAAGTGATGATCCAGCAGTGATGCTCTAGATCAAGTGATGATCCAGTGATGCTCCAAATAAAGTGATGATATAGACTTGATGATGATCCAGTGATGCTCCAGATCAAGTGATGATCTATACTTGATGATGATCCAAGTGATGATCCAGACTTGATGATGATCCAGTGATGCTCCAGATCAAGTGACGATCCAGACTTGATGAAGATGACTTGACGATGAAGATGACTTGAATATGAATATGACTTGATGATGATCCAGATGATACATAGAAGAAGACTTGTGCTGATAAATTGTGTTGAGAGAATACCTTCCTAGTTAAGAGGGAGTCTTGATGTATTTGTAACTTCGAAATGTATTCACTTGTATATCTTATGTATTGTACCCCGATGTTTATTCTGGGAAGTATCTGTAATGTAATTGAGTCATGTCATGCCCCGATGTTCCAATTGCAAGAGTCATAGAGTATAACCCTCCTTATTGATAAAGGGTTAAATTTCCCGCAGTTGTGGGGCCCTAGGGTTATTAGACTCTCCTAGAGAAGTCATCCCTAGTGAGTTATTGTCAAGTCAAGAATTAGTATAAATAGAGAGGAAGATTCTCTATTTATCACACATTCACTCACACTCAGTTGTAGCGCATAACTGAGAGATAAAGAAGAAGCTGGGACAAGAGAGAGAGAGATTATTGTTGTCGGGAGATCATCTTACTGTCTTTGGGTTTTACTTTTGGTGTTGATTATATCTCTGAGGAAGTTGTGGGGTTTTATCCTTTATGGTTTCCCCAAAGAAAATAATTGTGTTCATTGTCTCATGTGATTGATTGTTGTGCTTGTTATTCTCTCATATAAGATCCTAAGATCATATAGCTTAAATGTTAAAAATATAACAAGGGTGACCATAGCCTTGTTGTTGGGACCTATATACACCTATATAAGTCTATATTTATGATGATTTAATATTAATCCATCATAAATTCAAACTTAAAGGGGGGTGTTGGCATATTATAAACCCACTCCATACTTAGGATGAAAATATTTAATCATTATTGATTAATTTCCTACCCACTAGCCTAGATAGTTGGCATCCACTTGCACCACTTGGTCAACACTTTTCATATATACCCCAAGAGTGCCTTTATCATGATTCTGGTTAGATCCTACCTACTTTATTGACTTCCATAATTAGTAGATGCACCTTCCTATAGATTCTGTATTTATCATGCTTTATTCCATCTTTTCAGTGGATAAGGTAAAGCTAGTCAACTAGGAAACTGCTATCTTTGGCAGGGATGATTTTAAGGAACCATACTTATTTAAAAGTGTATAAATGTTGGCGAATCTTACCAATTCTTAAAACACCAACTATAAAATGTTTGGCGATATTTTTCAAAAAATATTTTAATTTCCAAGGATTGTATATCGTTTCTATAATAATTTGGCGATTTTTGGGGTGAAAAACATTTACCCCATCAAAATTAGGCGAAACATGGCTTCAAAAATTGAAAAATGGCGAATCTTTTTTTCAAGAAAACCCCCTAAAAAAAGCCCATGGGTTAAATTTCGCCCCTAAAATTATCCCTGATCTTTTGTTTCCAACCCATCCTCCATGATATTCACTCCAGATTCCAGGATTAGCATGTTTTTACATAACTAATGACAAATCACTCATGCTTTAGCTAATTCGTTAGGTCCTTGACAGAGTTCGAAAGTGCTTTAGCCACATATGGGGGTTTATCATATTTAGTAAGCCTGATTTATGAGTTAGCATGAGTTTTCTTTCACTAAATAAATTTTCCTTTTTAAGGATGTATTACTATTGTAATAATAAATCAAGTCATTGATTCAATAATCAATTATTCATTCTTTACTTGTTCTTGTGATTCAGTCTCTTTATTCTTCTCTATATTTTCGTTGTGCATGCTTGTGAGAATTACCTTGTAGCTATATCTACATCTTGTGCTTCTTCTTATAATCAAGGATCTATTTCTTCATAGCATTATAGTTGTTATTTATAAATTGCATACTTTCTATCAAGACTAACACATGTTGCAAATAAGTAGTTAGTTGAATATGCCTTCCCGGATGACCATCTGTTTTCCATCTTAGTGGACATTCCATGGTATGCTAACATCACAAACTTCTTAGTCTCTAAAAATTTTCCATACCACTTTAACCATAAACATAGATGTAATATCATAAGGATGAGTGAAACTTATGCATGGATTGAATTATTTTTGTTCAATAAGGGACCATACCATATTCTAAGAAGGTGCATAAAGGAAGATGAAGTGCATGATATAGTCCATGCCTACCGCAACGAGCCATGTGGAGGACACTATGAATAAAAATGGATAGCCTACAAGATACTAAATATGGGATACAATTAGCCTGCACTTCATAAATACCTCAAGAGTATGTATCCAAATGTGACGATTGCGAGATGATGGAAAAACCCATAAGTGTTGATGTATTTGTAACTTTGAATTGTATTCATCCATATATCTTATGTATTGTACCCCGATGTTTATTCCAGGATGTATTTGTAATGTACTTGAGTCATGTCATGCCCCGATGTTCCTATCGGGAGGTTCTATAACGTAAACAAGTCATGTCAAGTCATTGTGGGTAACCTTCCTATTGGTCAAGGGTTAAAGTCCCCTCAGTTGTGGGGCCCTAGAGTTATTAGACTATCCTAGAGAAGTCGAGCCTAGATGAGTCATTTTAAGTCGAGGCAATAGTCCCTACCATTGTGTTAAGGATAAACCTCCTTGTTGGTCAAAGGAGGCAAAGTCCCCACAAGTTGTGGGGCACTAGGGTTATTAGACACTCCTAGAGATGTCGGCTCTAATAAGTAATTGTTAAGTGAGGCCAACATGTTGGAGTGGGTTTCAAGTGAATGAAAGAATATAAATAGAGAGTGAGCCTCTCTATTTATCACACACACACTCACTCATTGGGGTGCATGAGTGAGAGGAGAAGTTGTTGGGACAAGAGAGAGACTGCTATTATCAGGAGATCATCTTTATCTTTTCGGGTTTTACTTTTGGTGCTAATTCTATCTCTGAGGAAGTGGCATGGTTTTCTCCTTTATGGTTTCCCCGAGTAAAATTATTTGTGTCTCTTGTCTCTTGTGTTTTATTGCTGTGCATGTTATTCTCTTAGTTAAAGATCCTAAGATCATAATGCTAGCTTGAATGATAAAAATATAACATGGTATCAGAGCTAACATGAGAAGAAGACATTATGCAGCTACAGAAGCTAGGGATTCTTAATTTTTGGGTCTCTCTCCACAATCCATCAGCAAAAGTATGCTAGGCTGACTGTCCATTGAAGGGCGCATCTTTCTATCGAAGCGAAATTCAATTTTGTGCATTTTTCAGTTTTTGATGCGGGAAATTAGGGCTTCTTACAGAAAAGGAATTTTTGAGTGAGCCTAGCATAGGATTTATATCCTCATCAAAATATAAGTTTAGAGACCTGGATAAATATTTTTGGTTGGGTGAAACTCCGAGAAAGTCAAAACCTAGTTTGAATCCGAGCTCGAAAAACCCTAAAATACTAAAACTGATAAATTTTGGTACATTCGCTATAGCTTGGGATTGGAAAAGACTGAGGAGATGAAAATTTCAGAGGTCTAATATCAAATCCTAATGTATTCTATGTCCAAATTTCAGCCTTATATTTTCTATATTCTGGGAGATATGATCCCTCCAAGTTAGGGTTCCAGCCTCTTCCAGAATTCATCCCTAAATAGGACACCTAGGGAGAATTGCTATATATTGGGCTACAAAGGTCCAAATTAAATTTATGAAGATGTTCCAAAAAGGGAACAGACTTTAATTTCGGTGGTCCAAGTTTCTGACTTAGAAGATGAACCAGTGACGCGCGGTCGTTCATACAACTTCGTTGTGCTGAACAGTCATGTAACAGGTCACCTTGTGAAAAATGATCATAAGTCCCAATTGGTGAACCCATTTCTGATGAAAACTATGGTTTTGGAATAGGGACATGAGACGCTACCATAGTGCAAAGTGTCAGACACAGAGGAGCAGAAATTTTAGAGATACCGCAAAAACAGTAACAATCCTTTCTACATAAGAAATTGGAAAACTATGGCTTCCTATTCTGGGAGCTTCCCTCCACTGTTTTTAGAAAGGAGTACATTGGATAGCTCAACTTGAAGAGATATATATTTCTATCCAATCAGATTTGAAATATTCCAAGTTTTGAAAATAAAGGTTTCTCTGACAAACCCTAGATCAGCCAGCTCTGGAACCAAGATGGACACCTCAAATCAATAAGATATAATATTTTTCTATTTTCATTTGAGGTTCTCATTTCCAAGTGATATATCACATTAGCTTGATGATAAGCATGGTGAAGTTGAAAAATTCCAAGCATGGAAGTATTTGATCTCTCTGAATAAAATGAATTGGACACCTACATGAGTAGAGAGGTTCCAGTTCCAAAGGGAGATGAGACTAAAAGCCTTACACCATAAGAACTTGGTCAAGGCCAAGAATATCATTGTTGATTCAGTCACGGGTCAACTTGTACCACAAGTGTCTTCCCTAAAGACACCAAAAGAGATGTTTGATTCCTTAATGAAGCTATTTGAAGGTAAGAACATACATCGGAAAACAACCTTAAGAAACCAGTTGAAGAATGTGAAGATCCAGAATGCAGAAACCATATAGTCATAGTTTACAAGGGTCTCTCAAATCAAAGACCAAATTGAAGCAGTAAAAGAAGAAGTGGAGAATGAAGAAGTGGTGATAGCCACCTTGAATGGCCTCCCATGATCATGGGATTCATTCATTCAAGGAATGTGTGCCAGAAGGAAGTGATTACTTTCAGCAGACTATGGGAAGAAGAAGAAGCTCGACTCATAAGAAGAGAAGAGAAGATGGGAGCAATTGAAGATCAAGCTCTCATCATCCAAAGATCCCTCAAACAATGAGGAATATGAAGAACTCAACTCTTGAAGAACTTCTTATCCATCTTATCATTTGGATAAGAAACGATGCTATTATGAATGAAGAAGATGATGAAGCTAAAGGCTCAAGAAGGAGTCAACCCATGAAACAAATAAATATAAATATTCAATTGTCATTTCATGATATTGTTTTGTTATGCATTTGTTTAGTTGATGTATTATGCATAATAGAATGTTTGCATTAATGACAGTATACTACTAATATTCATGTGATGGGTAAGTATCTCATGGTGCTATACAACTCTCCGTTGCTACTTATCTAGAATGAAACCTCTTTGCTGACATATTGGATTAGTGCACAATCTTAATGTTGTCCCGGTGGAGATGGAAGGCATCTAGAAAAGTTTCCATGAGATATGGATGAATGTTGTATTGGATAAAATAGTTGCATGATCATATATTTATGCATAAGAATTTTCCAGTATCAATATTCCTTATGAAATGTTTCTAACCATACAAATGCATTTGACTTGTAGGAAAGATCACATACATAATCGCCTACAAGCAAAGAAGGATGAGACTTTCCGAAGAACAAGTGACGACAGTTCAAGATGAAGAATAATATGACGAATGCAGCGACATCATTGATGCAAAACCCTCCAGCCATGAAGAAGTAACCAAGAATAAAGGGAAGACCAGTTCAAGAAGAATGATGTCTAGGATGCAGTATCGATACATGAAGGGAAGTTCGTAGTTCCATCATGGAGTAGATGGAAACATCATGGGATACAAGGAAAGATTCGTAGCACGAGGCTTCTCATGAAAAGAAGGCATAGCCTACGAAGAGACATTTGCAACCAATGGGAGTTGAAACACATACATGATGAGCTTGATGAATATCTTAACCTTTTCTATAAGGTTGAAGATGAAATTCTATACACTATATGGATACATAAAATATTAGTAGAATAGGAAGCTACTTGTCACTCCGATACAGAATGTTTTAGTGCATAGAGTACAGAAGATAGAGGGAGTATTATGCTTTGCCTCAGAGGGAGTGACTACAAAATATCTTGAAGTTCAACATGGTACGACAGGATGGACAGATTACTGATGACTCTAGGCCTTACTAAGAGTAAAGAGGATTCCAATGATGCTCATGTTATGTGTCGATGCACTACCTTCTAGGCATGGAAGTGTGGTAGAATGCGGATGGAATCTTCCTCAAATAAGGGAAGTATGTAGTAGAGATATTGAAGAGGTTCGGGATGATGGACTGTAAGGCTATGACCACACCTATGGCATCGAACATGAAGCTATTGAGTGATGCTTCATCAAAGACGGTTGATGCCACGATGTATCATCAGATGATTTGTTTCTTGATGTGCCTTATAGATATGAGACCAGATATTTTCTGTGTTGTGAACACATTGAGACATGTTCACTTGATTGCTACAAAGCATATTCTGAGGTACCTGAAGGGTATAGTTGATTATGGGTTCAAGTATGAGGTGAATCAAAAGATTAACCTGGAGGGTTATGTTGATTCAGATTGGGCAGGAAGTGCCATTGATAGGAAGAACACTTCAGAGTGTTGCTTCAGTATGGGATCAGGTGTGATCTCTTGGTTTAGCGGGAAGCAATCCTGTGTGTCACTGAGTACAGCTGAAGCAGAGTATGTCGTAGCTTGTTCAGCTAGTTGTGAGGCATTATGGATGAGGAAGCTACTATCTGATTTATCTGATCTCCAATTAGATGCTACTTGTATATATTGTGACAACCAAAGTTGTGTGAAGTTGTCAAAGAACTCGGTGTTCCATGACAAGTCGAAGCATATCGAGATCAAGTATCACTATATCAGGGATATGGTGCAGAGGGGAGCAGTGAAGCTCCAGTATGTTGCGACGGATGAACAGACATTAGAGGAAATTTCAACTCAAAATGGGCCTTTTAACTTTTATTCAAATTCCATGTCATCATGTGTTAGCCAATGAAATTGCTTTAAATTTGAAATACCGTATAGGTCTTAAACACTTTTTTAATATAAATTTGGGGATAGGTATCATAAAAAAAATTACTTTTTTTGTTTGTATTTTTGACATATCTCCCCGTGTTTTTACTCAAATTTCGATCGGGAGAGCTCGTTGGATGCGGAATTAAATTATGCATCCAAGTAGTACCCACTCGGCATACTTTTGACGGACCCCACTACCCCAAAAACAAGAAATACCTGAAAAAATGTAATGATGATGTCATCATTACGTTTTTTTTTTCCAGGTATTTCTTGTTTTTGGGGTAGCGGGGTCCGTTAAAAGTATGCCGAGTGGGTACTCGTTGAATGCGGAATTTAATTCCGCATCCAACGAGCTCTCCCGATCGAAATTTGAGTAAAAAAATGGGGAGATATGTCAAAAATACAAACAAAAAAGTAGTTTTCTTCTTTTCTTCCTCCAAAATTAATAAATATTATTTTATTATTTTAACTATTATTTTACTAGTTCATTTTAGGAGGCCCATTTTGAGTTGAAATTTCCTCTAATGTAGCTGATGTTTTGATGAAACCATTAGCCAGAGTGAGGTTTGAGTACTCCAGGGAGAAGCTTGGTGTTCTCCAGATCGAGGTTTCTTCCAAGGGGAAGTGATGAGTCCATGAGCCATTCTGACATGGTGAGAGGATTGGTTCCTTCCATGGTTATATGTAAGGGTTGAGCCATTCTGTCATGGTGAGAGGATTGGTTCCTTCCATGTCAAATATGAGTGCTGAGCCATCCTGATGTGACTATAGGACTGGTTCCTACATGATCAAATATAAGGGCTATTGCCATTCTTGGAATGAAGGTGCTTGTTCAGTTACCAAGAATACTTGGTCTAGGACTGAGGGCCATTCTAATATGACTGTGAGATGTGTTCTCACATGATCAGATGTGAGCACATGGCCATTCTGATGTGATTGAGGGATGTGTTCCCACTTGATCAGATATAAGGGCTTATGCCATTCTCTTGGAGAATGGAGACACCTGGTCAGTTACCAGGAACCCTCAACCTAGGGTTGAGAGCCTTTCCATCATGGTTGCAGGATGTGTTCCCACATGGGTGGATGTAAGTGCAGATCCTTTCCATCATGGTTGAAGGATGTGTTCCCACATGGGTGGATGTAAGTGCAGAGCATTTCCATCATGGTTGCAGGATGTGTTCCCACATGGGTGGATGCAAGTGTAGAGCCTTTCCATCAAGGTTGCAAAGATGTGTTCCCACAAGGGTGGATCTAAGTGCAGATCCTTTCCATCATGGTTGCAGGATGTGTTCCCGCATGGGTGGATGTAAGTGCAGAGCCCTTCCAGCATGGTTGCAAGATGTGTTCCCGCATGGGTGGATGTAAGTGCAGATCCCTTCTAGCATGGTTGCAGGATGTGTTCCCGCATGGCTAGATGTAAGTGCAGAGCATTTTTAGCATGGTTGCAGGATGTGTTCCTGCATGGCTAGATATAAGTGCTGAGCCTTTCCGATATGGTTGTGGGATGTGTTCCTGCAGGATCGGATGTGAGTGCTGGGCCTTTCTGATGTGATTATAGGATTGGTTCCTACATGATCAGATGTGAGTGTTGGGTGTGCCTTTCTGACATGGTGTTGGATGTGTTCCTCTCATGGTCAGATGTAAGTGTTGGGTGAGACATTCTGACTTGGTGTCAGATATAAGCGCCGAAGAAGACCTACATGGAGGCTAGGCCTACAACCAACATGAAAAAGGGATGGATCTATAGAACTTCCTGTGATGAGAAGAATCATGAGATAGCACCTTTGATAATGATCCAGCAGTGATGATCCACATCAAGTGATGATCCAAATCCAGTGATGATGATCCAGATCGAGTGATGATCCAGATCCAGTGATGATGATCCAGATCGAGTGATGATCTAGATCCAATGATGATGATCCAGATCCAAATGAAGATGACTTGAAGATGAATATGATGAGAACTCAATGATGATCCAGATGATACAGAAAAGAAGACTTGTGCTGATAAATTGTGTTGAGAGAATACCTTCCTATTTAAGAGGGAGTGTTGATGTATTTGTAACTTCAAAATGTATTCATCTGTATATCTTATGTATTGTACCCTGATGTTTATTCCGGGATGTATTTGTAATGTACTTGAGTCATGTCATGCCTCGATGTTCCTATTGGGAGGTTTTATAATGTAAACAAGTCATGTCAAGTCATTTTGGGTAATCCTCCTATTAGTCAAGGGTTAAAGTCCCCTCAGTTGTGGGGCCCTAGGGTTATTAGACTATCCTAGAGAATTCGACCCTAGGTGAGTTATTGTAAGTCAGGGCAATCGTCCCCACCATTTTGTTAAGGATAAACCTCCTTCTTGGTCGTAGGAGGCGAATTCCCCACAAGTTCTGGGGCACTAGGGTTATTAGACACTCCTAGAGATGTCGGCTCTAGTAAGTAATTGTTAAGTGAGGCCGACATGTTGGAGTGGGTTTCAAGTGAACGAAAGAATATAAATAGAGTGAGCCTCTCTATTTATCACACACACACTCACTCATTGGGGCGCATGAGTGAGAGGAGAAGTTGTTGGAACAAGAGAGAGACTGCTACTGTCAGGAGATCATCTTTATGTTTTTGGGTTTTACTTTTGGTGCTGACTCTATCTCTGAGGAAGTTGCGGGTCTTTCTCCTTTATGGTTTCCCCGAGGAAAATTCTTTGTGTCTCTTGTCTCTTGTGTTTTATTGTTGTGCATGTTATTCTCTTAGTTAAAGATCCTAAGATCATAATGCTAGCTTGAATGATAAAAATCTAACAATAAGAAGGGATGAAATTCCACTACAACCCCAAGTATCATTAGAACCTTTTGAAAAATGGGGATTTGACTTTGTAGGGCCAATAAAACCACCTTATAACCAAAATAACTACATAGTAGTATGCACTAAATACCTCACAAAGTGGGGAAAAGTAAAATCACTTTCTACTACAGATGAAACAAGTGTGGCAAGATTATTTATGGAGTAGATATTCCCATGATTTAGAGTCCCTATAGAGTTTTTCTATGACTAAGAAACAAAATTTACATTTAATCTCATCGAATATCTTCTGAGCAGAAACAATATTAAGAATAGTAAATATTCCTCCTACCACCCACATGTATCTCACTGAATATCTTCTGAGTAGAAACCAGATTAAGAACAGGAAATATTCCTCCTACCACCCACAAGTAGATGGCTAAGTAGAGGTGACAAACATAGAGCTTAATAAAATACTCACAAAAAAAATCCATCTTCACAAAAGAGATTGGGCAGATAGATTAAATGAGGTCATTTAGGCTATAATACAACATGGAATATTTCTATAGGTTTTGCCCCCTATGAGTTAATTTAGGGGGAAAAGGTAATCTTTCCTGTTGAATTCAAAATAAAAACTCTGAGGACAGCTTCCACTCTCAACTTAGACCTATATATAGCACTACCAGACATGATTCAATAATTGAACACACTTCATGAATACAAGCACTAAGCTCTCTCCATACTGAAATAGTGCAGCAACAAAGTAAACAATGGATTTGAAAAATATATCAAGACTAAGAAGTTTAATTCAATAAAGAGATTAGGCATTATTATATGACTCAAGATTCAAGAAGTTCAAATCAAATTTGACAACAAGGTGGTTGGGCCCATACCAAATTGACACATGCTATGACAATGGATCAGTAAAAATAAGGACTATTGAAGAAGCTCAAATTCCATTGTTGGTTAATGGCCACCAACTAAAATTGTACAAAGAACCTCTCTCCAAATACCAAATCACAAAAGGTCTCTACAAGAAGCAATTGATGTTGGTGGAGGACATCAATGTCCTCTTAACCAACTGAAGATGCATTTCATAAATAAAAAAAATAAATAAAAAGCAATCATGTAAATGAAAACTTCTTCCGAAACACTCATAAGACGTGCTCCAGGTGAAAACCGCAATGTACCACCATTAGATGAAATTTCAACTCAAAATGGGCCTTTTAACTCTAATTCAAATTCTATGTCATCATGTGTTAGCCAATGAAATTTATTTAAATTTGAAATACCGTATAGGTCTTAAACACTTTTTTAATATAAATTTGGGGATAGGTATCATAAAAAAACTACTTTTTTGTTTGTATTTTTGACATATCTCCCCATGTTTTTACTCAAATTTCGATCAGGAGAGCTCGTTGGATGTGGAATTAATTTCTGCATCCAACGAGTACCCACCCAACATTCTTTTGATGGACCCCACTACCCCAAAAATAAGAAATACCTAAAACAACGTGATGATGATGTCATCATCATGTTTTTCTGGTGTTTCTTGTTTTTGGGGTAGCGGGGTCCATCAAAAGTATCCCAAGTCGGTACTCGTTGGATGCGGAATTTAATTACGCATCCAACAAGCTCTCCCGATCAAAATTTGAGTAAAAAAACGGGCAGATATGTCAAAAATACAAACAAAAAAGTAGTTTTTTTCTTTTCTTCCTCCAAAATTAATAAATATTATTTTATTATTTTAACTATTATTTTTTTTTTTTTTTTAGGAGGCCCATTTTGATTTAAAATTTCCTCTAATACTTCAATATGATAAAAAAAAGAGAGAAAAAAAAAGAAAAAGAAAAGAAAAGAAATATATATATATATATATATATAAAGCCTAACATTGTTCTACATGAACACATACTACAAAAATGACATATATCAAACTCAAACACATACTCCGGCCACATACAGCAAGAAATCATGTCGACTACTAATCAAAATTTCCAATCTCAACAACTGCAACAAGAAAGCCTTCCCACTACTAACAAAAATTGGCAAGCAATCCTCCAATCCAAACACTTACACCAAGAAATCCTAACAACTATTGAGAGGGAATCCAATATATATTTTCCATTCATCCCAAAAATATGCAAGAAAAGGTGACTCGTCGAAATAAGGTATGCACTCTCTATCTTATCCATATTAATTAGGTAAGCAGCCTCTCCCATCAATCATTCGAAATTATCATTGTGTTGAGGTCACCACACTACAGTTCCGGGGAGTTTGTTTCATTATGAGGCACGAAAAAATAGTAATTCCATGAAGTTGATCTTATTGTAAATAATATGATCTCGATCATTTATTGGCCACCAAAAACCATTAAAGGGAATCTACAGAAAATCCATCTCTGTCAACTAAAATCAATCATAAAGAAGGAGACACCGTTTCCCTCCAAAATCAATCATAAAGAAGAAAGTGGTGAGGCTTGACAATTAAAAAAGGGTGGTGATATTTGAACCAAAACACATCGAAGGAGAAACAATACTTGCAATAACCCAGCAAGTAGAAATAGAGTAGAAGGGAATTGGAGGTGGTTAAAAGCATAAGTTTTGGGTAAGGTTTCAAATTGTTTGAACTATATTGCATCATATCAACAAAATTTGAAACATTTGTGTTTTTACTATCAATTACAGAGTGAATTCCATAAAACCTGCATGCTGTCAATTATTTATTTTTTCCAAGAGAAGAGAAATGACAGTCAGTATTAAAATAAGTGAGCCAACTAATACATCTGAAATTTATAAAAACCCTTGGGTACTATAAATATTCAGAAATGTGGAGTGGATGGTTTACTTTGCGAGTTTATATGGGTATGATGTGTAAGATTCCATAGAAGTCGCCAATAATTTTAAGTAATTAAATCATAATGAATTTGTCACTCGGGTGAAAGGACTAATGATTTCCCTCAGTGAAGATAGAAAGGTAGAGTATATTGGGAGTCCAACGGAACATCCATGGAGTAAAGATGATAAAGAACCAACCAATGTTCTTAAGGAAGGAGAGAAGTTTGAACAAGATAGAAATGGTTTGAAAATGGATATTATTCCCAAACCCTAGAAGGAGGTAGTATCTCAGGTTCTTAGATAGATTACTTTCACTGGAAATCTGAGTTAGATCCATGTGTTCCACTTTATATTGTTAACCTTGATAAGGTATAGATCCCACTTAAAGGCAAAGGAAAATATTAGTATTTCTTGCTTCCTGTTATATTCATTATGGGAAATGTAAGAGAAGGTGAAGAAAGGAAAAACATGTGCCTTATATCACCATTGTATTATTAAGTTAATCATTAAAATTGAGTTGGAGAAGCATATTCCTCAATTGTCATGGGAAGAATTTGTTAGTATTTTTGTAGACAATGTTTAGTTAATGATAATTCCAATGTCAACATTAGTTTCTACGCTAGAAGGAAGAAACAAAACAACAAGAATGTCAATTAAAATCCCAGCCTTAGTGCTATGGCAGAAATGAAAAGGGATGGCCTATATTTCCACTAAAGCAAAAAGAAAAATTCAATTAGAAGAAGAAGATGGTGATGATATAATAATTAACACCTTATTGTAGATGGGAAAGTGTAGCCCCACCTCATACAAAGAGAAGAAGACTTCCTCTACCCATGTGTATGAGTTTAGAATACTTGGCATAAAATTGAGAGCGCAGGATCAAACCTTGGTAGCACGATGGAAAGAAACGAAGGAGAATGATAGGGATGACCCTGTGAACCCTGATGATAATGGGGAATTTGACCAAAAAGTGGGTCATGAAGAGGTGATTCTAATCGTGGATACTCAACTACAAAACATAATGTATACTCAATTGCATAAGGAAATAAGTGAGCTAGCACAAGTCAATGGAGAGTTGGCACATCTAAAAGTTGTTGCATATTCTTCATCAATCGCCTTCCAAAATGGAAAAGAAGCATTATCCACTGAAATAGTAGTATTAAGAGAGAAACTATAAATTTTGAAGTTCCAATACATTGATAGTAAAAAATAACTAGAGAAACAAAATACAGAACTTTAACAGGAAGTAGGAAGCTAAAAATAAGAAATAGAAAAGAAGGATCAACAAATTGAAGGGCACTATAACCAAAGGTATTGAACTTTATGAACAAATCATTGGATATAAACCTCCATCCAAATTATACACTGTTTATTTAAAGGATAAATAGTGCCAAATATCAATTGTATCAACTTAAACATTGGCTTCCCTAAAACATCACAACTCCAAAGGATTTCATGGAAGCTTGTCAAGACAATTTTGAAGAAAAAAAAGATTTGTTGAGTGTTTTTTTATGCATAACTTTATTCTCCCTCATTTGTATAAATGGTCCCCAAATCATTATGTAGGGTATGTGTATTTGAGAGCCCTTTGTTCCTAGTTAAATAATGAATGTGAAAGGGATCATGACATAGATTTTTATAATGCATAGGAATGGGAAACTGGATTATGGATATGAGATGAGACTCTTGATCATACAGAGCCATAAAATTTTGACTGTTGATCAAGACTTAATTACATTTCTAAAAGAAAAATAGTTGGTAGCCATCAGTCATTGTAGTTAAATCCTAGAAGGAATAAAAGCAGACTCTGTCAATGAGAACGTAGAAAGGCGGGATGAGTTGTCACCAAAAAAAAATAGGAGCATCGGTCCCCAAACAGATTAAAAAATTCCATGTTTAAATACTGGTTATACAAAGAAACTTTACAGAGAAAGGGCCTCGAATGGATAGGTCTCAAGTTGAATCCACCCTTGTTGCTCCCTCTAGGTGAAACCCAAGAAATTGATGAGGAGGAAGAAACAACAAAATGGGAGAAAATAGAGAAGAATTTGGGATATTATAAATAGGAAGAAATTCCAAAGATCGTTGCTCATGATGTATGGGAGGTGGGAGAAGAAAAGAAAAAGTCCACAACTCTAGAGTAATAGGTTGCACAAATATGTGAAATCCCTTCAGTTGGGGAGAGTGATGAGGCCCAATTTTGGTAGGTAAAATGCATATCTTAAAGCATGCTAATGAAGACATAGGGACATTATTTAAAAGAATTGGTTACTTGTTTTGAGGGTTTATGTATTTAGTGAATAGAATGATAATGATAGAAGTTCACAAAATTTATTATTTTTTATTTTATTTTATAAAATAATGCACGGTATTAGCCTATGATTATCAATTGCAGAGGATCCAATTATGTTTTAAAGTCAAGTTGTAGTTCACTCCCATCATATACTTAAAGACAAATCCAGTTCTGATGAAGTTGTGACTAAGTTTGGTTACTAATAGAGGAAAACTAGTGACGAAAGGTTTAGATATCAATGAAGGAGTGTACAACCAATGAAGGGAAATTACACCAATCACTCATACACTCTAAGATGCTGACTACTACTAGTTACCTCTAGTATTTCAAGAACAAAGGCTTAGTTATGACAAAATCTTATACTAGAGTTAATTTTCAATATCAGTTTGAGGTATTTTACTCTCTATAATAAGTAAGACTTCGGGCAACAGACAGGGATTCTCCCTGTGAGTATGATGAAAAATAGATACAACATATTTTTCTGAAGTCTTTGGATTTTGAATACATTTTTGAAGATAATGAACAACGACCTAGTATCATGATAATTGTATGTTCCTTATATCTATGAGTACTCAGTTTAAATTCTCTCTTGTGATTGCTTTTGGAAAGGCCCCCCTAAGGAAATACATGAGATTATAAATTAGTTTATTTAGTTTTAGATGTGTGTTTGATTGCATTCAAGAAATTATTGTTAGTTATCACTCCATTATATTCATAATTTGTTTTTAGTAGCATGGAATTATAAGCTCTGTAGTGTGCATTCATACTTTCTGTAGTTTTATGTAGGTTACTTTTTTGTGATTACTTTTATGCAATTTAATTAATATTTTGTTATTTCGATACTTTCAAGATTTAGTTTATGTGCGTTAAAGATCATTGAAATCCTTTTACATGCTTTATGATTTGCTATTCTTTCGCATGCTTCATTATATTTATTTCATGATTTATGTAGATGCAATAATTAGGGAAACTAAATAATTTCTTTTTCGATTAAGTAGATTTGTTTTGCATTTTATCGGTAGGAATTTCCTATATCTCTAGCAATAGTCATAGGATTTGGAATTGATGATTAATAGAGGCATAAAATATTAACTATCATAATTGTTTTCCCCAATTATTTCAGTTCAATCGATCCATATTATAATGAGATTAGTACCGTGTATTAGTTAAGAACCATTTCATTTTCATCAATAGTTTAGGAGCTCTTAGTAGTTGCACATACAGTGCTAGGCCTCTTAAGTTTGCATGATCCTAGAATGATAATTAAAGTAGGATCTGTGAATTGTAACCCTTAAAAAGGTTATATCATGGAACCACCAAGTCCCTCACTTAGTTACCCTCATATCCCCTCCACCATTGATATCTCAATCCCTTTTTCATATATATCCATTCCTTGGTTATATCCCTCATGCTTTTATCAACGAAAGGCCTCTTAAGTTTGCATGATCCTAGAATGATAATTAAAGTAGGATCTGTGACTTGTAACCCTTAAAAAGGTTATATCATGGAACCACCAAGTCCCTCACTTAGTTACCCTCATATCCCCTCCACCATTGATATCTCAATCCCTTTTTCATATATATCCATTCCTTGGTTATATCCCTCATGCTTTTATCAACGAAACGTCATTTCCTTGTTCGTAGCAGGTATCCCTCTTTTAACACCAACATGCCCATTCCATAGGATAGACCTAGAGGCACCTTGTATCTCAGTCCGATAACCATCATTAATGGGTTACCTTGGGTTAAATAAGAGGAGACCTTAGTTACTCAATTGGTTGTGTCTCACGTGCTTGACTTCATCTCATCATCGCACCATTGAGAATCATATAGGTTGATGGTTTTTTTATCCAATTTGGTCAAAATCCACGATTATCCTTAGCTCTATCCATTTTGTTAGTCTCGTTGGAATTCCTCTAGTCATACGATTCCTATGGTATCCAAGATGCATTGGAAACAGTGTTTGGAATCTCTCTAGTCATATGCTTCCTATGGTATCCAATTCTAGTTTCAATTCCATGGACCTACTTGATCCATATATTCAGTTGTTTGAGTCACTCGTGAGGAGTGACATTCCTATATCGTCCTTCCATATCATGGGCCCCTTTAGTTTTAGCAGTGCATCAATTATTAAGATACCACATTTCATTAGGATGTGACTGTTCCAACCTTTGTTAATTTGATAATACATGGTTGTACCATGATTATGTGTTTATTGTATCTTCAGATAGGGTCCCTCATTGGCCCTCATTGTGTATTCAGATTGGGTCTCTCCTTGACCCTCATGATGTATTGTATCCAACAATTATTCATGTGTTGATCAAGCCCATTTTGTTATAGATCCCCCTTTATATTGATACATTCATATGAACATGGGTATGTCCACCTCGTCCATATATTTGAGATTATATGAACCTCATCCAATTTGAGTATTTTTCTATAGGTATTGACCTTTGTAGTCCCTCAAGAGAGAGAGTTCCCTTCACTATGGTCTATGTATTCTCTACCATCATCACCCCTTATCTCCTGTAAGTATAAAATTCCTATGATTTATTTCATCCATATG
The DNA here is from genome assembly GCA_001517045.1 of Pseudotsuga menziesii. Lineage (NCBI taxonomy): Eukaryota > Viridiplantae > Streptophyta > Pinopsida > Pinales > Pinaceae > Pseudotsuga > Pseudotsuga menziesii. The sequence continues at coordinate 101,718 of LPNX010128229.1, forward strand.
ATGAGCTCTTGACCTCACACATCATGGGGAAATCTGTTAACAACTAAAATTTATCACCATCCATGTCGTTAGCTTAGTCATCCTTATGCATCATCATTCTACATCATCAACACCACTTTTCCATATCATCCCATCCATTTGGCGTTGAATAATTAATAAAATGCCAAAAATGAAAGTCAACTCACAAATTGACCACCCTAGAAGGAGATCGCAGCTATCCCCCCGAAATCAATGATCTAAGTTGCATATTTCCAATAATAAGTGCAACATGGTCCCATAATTTGATTTTCATCAACGGTTTGTTATTTCTCACTTCCCTAATGAAGGATCCAAAACTAAACAGATACCTTGACCTGGTCCAAAATTAGTTATAGATATAGGTCCCAAAAACCTAGTTTCTCGACTAAGCAATTAAAAAAAATGGAGAAAGTTCACATTGCTTCTAGATCCTTGTGTTTGTCACTCTTTTTCCTATAAAAAATCCCTCAAAGTCACCATTCCACACACAATTTACATATAACACGCATGTTCTCATGCTACCAAAATTCTCCTGGAACCAGAAGAAAGCCATATCTTACTTTTTACCTCAACTAAAGGAGATTACCGTTGTTACAATGGACTAGGATTTGTGAGGTTGCAAAGGAGACAAACAAACCTTCCCTTGGACAGTTGCAAAGTCCCCATTTCTTCTTCACTATACCAAGGTTCTCATCTCTATACCATTTCTTTGTGATAATAGAAAGAACCATTCTTTGATTCATTATACATTGTCTTGGTACTCCTTATGTATAGTTGAAGCGTAAAATCTCATTAACTCCTGTAATAAATCTAAAATTCCCACAAGTAGTCAGTATCCCACATTATGATAAGTAATAATAAATATATTGAATAATAGATCATTTACGTTACAATGAATGGCCTGCTTAAATATAGCTTGAGCACATTTATTGAGGATTCGCATCTCCTCATAATTTATAAATAATATTTATTTAGTGATTATTGTAAATTATTATATATTTATTATTTTATGTTTGCAACACTGCCTTCCCCTTAATGGAAGATTTTTCCTCAAAGATTTGTTTAGTGAAGGCCTTATCAGTTGTTTTTGTTCTTAACATATTCTCATGTCTCTCTGAATCTGTAACTCTGACACTTGATGAAACATGGTGATATAATTTTCGAATCCTTGAACTCACATGTCGCATCTCCTTATAAGTTATACATCCGAGATTTTCTTTCATTGGAGGTGACTGTTGGTTGCCTTGCTGAATAAATCTTCCAGTTTTATGTTTAGGTTGTAGATTTTGTGTTTTTTCGCATATGAAATCATAACTTCCCTCTTTATGTCCATTTTGACCCTGGCATTGGTCAAAAAGATTTTTATAGTTGGGGTGTTTATGAGTTTTTATTGTTCGTTGTTATGTTGGATTAAATCCTTTTTGAACTATGATGAGGATTGAATTCATTTTTCTTTCTTCTTTATCAACTTGAATTTGTTTTTCGGCGAGTCTAGATGCTTCCTTCTGGATTTGCGCACTCTAAATAATCTCTAACCTTTCATCTTGCGACTTTTTGTCCTCTTTTAACTTCTTGATTTGTTCCTCTATTTCTTGATTAAAATTTCTTAGGTGTTGGTTTTCTTCCTGTTTATCTAGTAATTTTCCTTCGATATCTTTGTTTGATTTCTTTGTCTTCTTAGTACTTTTTAACTTCCTGATTTTTCCAATTAATGTCTTGTTATGGTTTCTTAACCGATATATTTATTCAGTGTTATTTGATAATGTGTGTTTGACAGATGTAATCTCCAATTTGTGCATATTTTTAGTGTCATTATATTTCTACTTGAGTTCACTAATATGTTGTCGAAGTCAACCTATCTCTGCTTCTTGACTTTCTAATGTTCTGTGGACTTGCACCCATTTAGTATCTTTGTCCATAATGATCCGATGTTTAGACACTTTATTTCTTCTTCCAAATCGTTATCGCTTCCATATGGTGATTTGTCATCATTTTTTGACTTTCTGATCTCGTCTTCTAGGTTTTGATTGTGAACTTTTAAACAAGATATTTCTTTATCCTTATTAGATAACATTTTCTCGTTATATTTTATGGTCAGTTCCAACTATCGATTTTGATATTTTAAGTGACAATTTTAATTGTCTCTTATTGATTTTAACAAATCATGTGACTTAACCTCAACTTGTAGACGTTTATTGGTCACCTTATATTGCTCTAACTCTTCCAATGTTGCTTGTATCTACGACTTAATAACTGAATATGTGTTTGACATAGTTTTGATTACGACTTTGCTTCAATCTGTCTTCTTTTATATGACAATAAGTAGGTTCAAAAGTGTAATAATCCTTGATCTGGTTCTTGGAGAAAATTCGACTTTGCCATTTTTGGTATTTCCTCTCTTCTTTATTTTTCCAAAATAATAATTATAATAATATTTATTAATCCCTTTTTATTTTTTTTTCAATTTTTGTTTATTTCATAATAGTTATCAAAATTAATAAATATGTTTATAATAATAGTAAATGTTATTATAATTAATAACAATATTTTTAACGTTTGGGATTGAGTAATTTTATAATAATAAACGTTATTATTATAAATTAATATATATGAAATTTAGAAAACAGAATTTTAAAAATTCAATATTAATAATATGAATATTATTGTGTAATACTTAATTTATTAAATTACGTGTTGTTTGTTGTTGGAAAGAAACTTATGTATAGTTTTTTTAAGAAACTATGTGTGGTTTCTATTTTTTATTTTCTCTTTACTTCTTTTCGTTCTTTTTACCTTTTTCACTTTTTTTTAACTTTTTTTTAACTTTCTCTCTTTATTTTGAGTAAGTTCAAAGACCTAATTCAAGGAATCCTTGACAATTTTGGACCACAAGCTAGAATGGCTCTGATACCAAATGAAGTGTAAAAACTTCTTAACTCCTATAATAAATCTAAAATCGCCAGAAGTAGTCGGTAGCCCACATTGTGATAAGTAATAATAAATAGATTGAATAATATATAATGTGCATTGCAATGAATGGCCTCCTTAAATATAGCTTGAGCACATTTATTGAGGAGTCGCATCTCCTCATAATTTATAAACAATATTTATTTAGTGATTATTGTAAATTATTAGATATTTGTTATTTTATGTTTACAACAATAGTGTGATTGAAGGATGGTTATATTTTGTTTGTTTAGTTTTAGTTGGTTTTGTTGTTTACTCATTTGAATATATATCAAATATTGCACAACCCCTTGGCATGTGTTTTTTGCATGTGTGGGTGATTATTCACACCACACAATGGGCGACCTAAGAAAAGGAGACGGATGATATATATTTATATCATTTTAGGGAATGTTGGAATCCTTAAGTTTTATGAGGAGGCTACATCCCTAAATGGAAACATATTTGTTGATGCAATTGATCCATCGTTGGAATCATGCTACGAAGCATTCAATATCAATATGCCTAATCCATGGTACCATCCCATAGAGGAGGGTATTTACTTAACTACTACATTGTCCAAAAGATGGGAGTATTTTCCTTATTTTTCCAATCTCCTACCTAGTTTTGTGGGAGAAGATCAGTTCACATACATGTATAGATATGTTAGTGAAAACATCATTGACCCTAGTGACTTCTAGGTCACTAGTAGCCAATTAATTTAGGTGCATTTAGTGTAGAGTAAGTTAGGTGTTTGTATCTTATGGTTAAAATAGTGGCACAATATAACTCTAACAAGAAACAAATTAGTTTCCCTCTATTGCATTATGTAGATCCTTTATTTTAGATTCGTATTTTTATTTTTTTTTATAACAGAAACTGAGAAATTTTTATAAATTTTAAAAAAGGTTGTAGCCCAGCCAGGCGTACAAGGAGGAATTATGAGAAAGAAGGCTGATGGCCTCAATTAAAACAGTCAGCCTTCTTAAAAGTGCTTTGAGAAATGAATCCCAAATGTTCCTAAAGCTATTTCGAGAAAAGTACTGCTTACAAGACTAGACTCTCACAAATTGTGAGCAGAGAAGAATACAGAAGCAAAGCATTAAACAGGCGGAGAGGAGTGTCCCTTAATGAAAGGATCCAATTTCTTCTGAGAACTCGCGCTGATGTTTGAGGCTGCTTCCTTTTCTCTACGTTCTTTATTTGTCTTGTGTCCTCTGGTGAGGGGAGGAGAAGGAGATGAAAATTCTTCAGAGTCGGAGGTTTCCTCTGTTGAAGGGACCAAGGATGCCAGTCCTACCTGGGCTGAGGTCTCGCCACCCAAATCGATGGGATATTTCTTCAAGCCAAGGGAAGCAGGTTTTGGAGATACTGCCTCCAAGGCGCTAATGGGATCAAGGTTGCCCTGCTCCTGGACAGCTGCTACTTCAGGTTCTTGTACTTCATCTTCCTGGAGAACTGCAAAACTATTTTTGTTTTCCAGCCGTGGAGAATCTACAAGAGGATCTTGGGAGGCCTTCTGTTGAGACACTTGAGGCTCCTTTCGCCTGGGTGGACGGAATCGGTTAGAGACCGTCTGGAACTCTGAATCTTTGGAAGCTGGGATATTTGCTGGTTTCTGTGGTTCTGCAAGCTTGGGGCAGCTTTTAGCGAAGTGGCCGTATACATGACAGAAGTTGCATTTAAAAGGGATCTGCTCATAGTCCAGTTCTTGAATGTGGCTCCATTCTCCTAAAGTAAGCTTTAGGGCTTCAAGGAGCCCTTTCTCTAGATTCACCTCTACGCAGATACGAGCACATCTGAACTGACCCCCTTTTGGCTCTGCGGTGTCTAAATAGCGACCTAGCTTATTACCAATGTCAATCAGAGTGCTTTTCCCCCAAATATGAAGAGGGAGGTTAGGAATTCTTACCCAAACTGGAGCAGCAGTGATCTCTGCTTCTGGGTTAATCCCCAGAGATCAAGGGGCTAAGAACAGACCTCTCGAGCCCATGAAGAAAGGGCTCGAATGAAATACAAGGTCTATTTCTTCTTTATTTGCGAACAAGAAAACAAAAAACCCTCGACCAGCTGCAAAGAGAGAAACTTGTCCTGACAGAAGAGGGTTCCAATGTTCTGCAATCCAGATCTCGACCGCCTTAGGGCTGGGCCACAAACCTGTGAACTTACCAATGAGGGCTTGCTCAGAGAGGATGAGAGCTTTCTGGCAAGGATCCGAAGGAGAGAGCTCCAGAGAAGGGATCTCGTCCATCTTTTTCACGAACTTGGAAGAAGAATGAGAAGCTGCCTGGGGAACGGCAGCTTGAACAAGGGCCTTGAAGGCGGCAAGCTGGGCGTGAGTGCCCATTTCCTGAAAACTCCACGCTGAAAGCAATGGCAGCCAAACCTGTCCACGCTGAAAGCAGCCAAACCAGGAACTCCACGCTGAAGCTGGCAACCTGAAAACTCCACGCCTGGCAGCCAACCCCCACGCTGAGGACAGCAGCAGCGATCCAGACTCTGCGCAGCAAAGGAGGCGGCGGCTAGGGAAACCCTAGCTGTGGAAGGAGTCGCCCCACCATAGTCTTCTGTTCTTCAATCCTTTTATTTTAGATTCATATATTGATTAAGTGTTCTATATATTTTGCAACTATTTTTTTTCCTGGATCGTTATCCTGTAATGTTTAATGGAAGGATGGTATTCATCTTTTCTTAGAGTTATTTACTTTATTTTTTAGAGTTTTTTTTCCACTTGATCGACATTTGACAACATCACTCCTAGGAATATGACTGATGTGCATATGTGCATGTGGGGTATATGTTTCCCAAGAGGGGTGAAGTTCCCATGTAGGGCCAGTTTATAGATATTGGAGATGTTATCTAGTGAGGATTATCATGTGTTGGATCTTATACAGTTCCCATACATAAGGATGAATTAACAAGGATGTATTTATCCAAGCTAAGCCACTAAATTCTAGAGTTAATATTATCATTATGTGTTAATTAATCTAGTTGTATTTTTTTTCTTATTTAATGCACATGTAGTTTATTGTAACATTTTTTTTTAAATCATGAAATTATTGTCGTCTATTATTTTGCAAATGTTTTCGGGTATGTTGGGAAGATTCCTTCCCAATAGTATAAGGAGATGGATTAGGATAATGGGATAATGGTCCACCTTAAATATAAAGAATTGAACTTCGGTGTAGGAAAAATCATGGATTTCCTCAAGAGTTGGTGGATTAAAAATATTTAACAAATGTTTATTAAATTAAACTTATTTAAATAACCGTTGATAAAAAATGTTAAACTATTTATCCAATATATTATTCTAATGAAAATCAATGAATTTATTGATTTCTGTCGAGTATATTATTTTAATAAAAAGAAAAAAATCATTACAATCAGATTAATTACCTATATCCATAACTAAAGTAAATGTGTCAAGTGGTTAACATTAATAAATTAAATAAAAATAACCTTAAATACCAAAATTATAAAAATTATAAAAAACTTTAAAAAATCATCTTAACTTTATTTGTAATGTTGACTTCTATATTTTATACATTTTAGTGGTAAATTTATAAGCACTATACAATGTATTCATTTTACCCATATTGTGTTGTAAAATGCACCTAACTTATCCCATTGCAATAAAACATTTAGAACACTTTTTACACAAAATAACAGTGTATGTTGTGAAGTATGTATCAAGCAAATCTTGATTGTTTTATATGCGTGTGCATATAAAAATTGGTTTTTTCCTCTAGTCCACTGTTTGCTAGTTGCTATTGCAAAAACACAAAAATGGATATACACATAAAAACCATTCTATTAATTTAATGTATGACAATAAATATACACAACAAAAACACATTTTATGCAATACCCAAAAGGAACAACATGCATATATTACAATTAAAAATGAATCCTAATGCATGAAAGAGCTTGAAGTTCCCAAAGAATTTAATTTATTTTGAACATGGGGGTTGTAAAAAGTTGTTAACTTTTCATTTCTAACATCTTAAAATGAGAAAAAAAACAGAATTGGACAATGATAGATAATCATAATAAAATGATTCATCCACAATATAAATGTTGAAATCAAACATGCACATATCACTATTTATTGGCATCACCTTAATTATCGTCCTCGCCTTATATTATAGCATCATTGCTCTAAAAAATATGTTTTTATCTCAGATCATATCTAAGTATGAACCACTAATCACTATCCAACACATCTCAATTAAAAACACTTGGTTGTAATGTTTTCATTAAACATAACGCTCATTAGTTTCATCATGCATCCTTCTAGATTTGATATTGTGCATTACTCCAATCAAAGGCATCCCACCATTTTCACCTAAAAATAACAAATTGGAAAGATGACAAGTCCACTTGCATAATATCTTGTATCTTTCTTATATAACCTAACTTCCCCTCTTAGGTTGTGATCATGGTGTCTAGAAGAACTAGATTGGTCGAACTGGACCTCCATTCCATAGTCTAGTGTGGCATTTCCATCATTGGTGTCCTCAATGCAAAAATTATGTTCATATGCCACATAGATGGGAATAAATGCACCTGTAAAAAAGTGAACAAATGATAGTTTCATATGTCTAATAATCTAAGCAATAATAAAAACATATAGATGTCATAATTCGATGTAAAAAGTAAATAATGTAAATAGAGATATTATTATATAGTTTCAACACCCAACCCTATGATTAGTGCATGCTCTTTTCAATGAGGGTAATGGCTAAATGCACCATAGTTATCTCTAATATAGTCATCTGCCTAACTATTGGGCCATATCATTGGAATATATATATTTTAAATGATATGTATAAGGCATACTACTACAATTCAACCATCTAAATTATTTCTTGTCATTGCCATGTTTCCATCTTTTTTCTTCATACAATGTGACCAGTGGTTGCATTTCATCCATGTTGTAAGGAAAAAAAATATTGATGGAATCAGTTTCCATATTTGTTGATGTTTTCATGAAATCAAAAATGAATAGTATGAGATTAAATATATATATTATAAATTTTGGGGTAAATAGTTACTTTTTAGAAATTTGGAAAATGATATTTTACTTACTCTTTATCATGTGCTTTTTTTGTTTGTTTAAAGTAGCTCCCCTTCCATTTCATCCTCATATCATCGGTCATCCCAAACGATTGTCACTGGTTTGTTGTTTATTTTCTTGATTTACTCACTATAATAATAGAATGACTCATATACTATGTACCCCTCCACCATAAACCCCTGATTTTTTTACCTTTGTCAAACAAACCCCTTAAAATTTTCCATATACCTCTATAAGAAGAACATATAATGACATGAGAGGATACTTCAACCTCATCATTTAGATTTATTAGAATATGGACATGTGAGTCCATAAAACTTGTCTACAATTCATTTTCAAAGATAAAAACAATATCCATTATCTCTTAATGCCACCATGGAATGCTAGCCATGTGAATCTAGGAAACCTGAGGGGTAATACAAATGCCACTTATATGATGATGTGATGTATCCTAGGTCCTTGGTAAGTTCATGGTTTACACGACCATGCATGAGAAAATGATAATTGTATTACAAAATAAACACATACAAAATTAACTAGCAAACAAATGTGAGTGTATAGCATATAACCTACACTATATAAAAAGAAACATGTAATTGAGATCCATAACCTTGAAAAATGGTAATTTGATTTCAAGCTTGAAAAATTTTATTCTATGGTGAAGCAACATCATATATTAAACTCGTAAAAAGAATGCACCTTCACACCCAATATAACATCCTTCACCATATAAAGATTGCCTTTCTTCAAAGTCCACGGGACATCGCCTTCTTTAAAACATCGAGAGGGACAAGCCTCTCCTCTACTTTCTTTTCTTGTTCAATGTTTCCTTTTAATATTTGAAGAAATAAGATATCTCTTAACACCTATTGCGTCACTTTTTTTCAATGATGTGTTCCTTCCTAAATATTATGAAACTTTTTTTAATATATGAATGAGATCTAGTATGTTGGAAATCTTAAGATGCTCTTAAAATGCAGTCTAAAAATACAAACTTCTTTTTTATCCCAATGGGAAATTTCTAAACATAGGTGTCAAAAAAATCAAGATCGTAGAAGAGAGATTCCCTATTAAATCAAACAACTCTACAATTTCCTTTTCCTTCTTTGTGGCATATGCCTTAAGCCACATTGTCAACGAAAATATTTCAAGTCTTCATATTCTCTCTAGTTTACCATTAAAAAGTAAATGTTGTTATTCTATGAGGGTGGTATCTATAAGGAATACCCATAAATTAGATACATTATCTCTCGTAGATGGTTGTACCACCTACACCTTATATAAGATCCATAACATTTACTTCCATGATACCCTTTTGTTACAATACCTATGATGTTACTATATACGAAACACATTAGCACTGAAGAATATAGTTGCACCAAATTAAGTATGTTAAATAATGATATGGATATAATAATAATAAAAACATTCTTACCAAATCAAACTCCCATCCTTGGATAGTCGTGTGTGGTGTACACACATATTCCACACAACATAAAATACTTCTCTATCAAAATGGTCGGTCTTGATACATGTATCCCTTCCTATAATTACTTCAAATAATTGATTAATGGTTGGAGCTAGACATCCATTCTCTTAAATTTTCTTCTACAAAGAACTAAAATATTCAACATAAGATGTTAATTGTTCATGTACAAACATGGAGACATCAGTTATTGATCTCTACGATTTTCTGATTAGAATACTTTGCATTTTGGAGGTAATGTGGTTTAAATCCATCCATGGCTATACTCAATTCAAGCTTTCATAATCCATCCTTGAATTTATTAGTATATGTATCCACTATATGATTCATCGATATTGAATATTCTAGGATCCCCATAACCCTTGGCTCACTTCTATGCAAAGCATGCCAACCCTATAACATGGCTAATTATTTGCAATGAAAGAGCCTTTGAATCCTTGGGATTATAGGCATGTGACTCAATATCTTATGAGTAGTATCATGTGCCTTGCACTATTTTTAAAATTTATTGTACATATCATGCCCAAATTATGGGCATGTCTCTTTATCTATGTATTCACCTCTATATAGAATGCAATATTTCGAATAAGAATGATATCATATGTACTCAACTCCCAACTTTTTCAACATACAATTGCTTTGCCTTTTTGTAGTTTCTAAGGAGGACATTATCACTTAGAAGTACCTTATCTTTGAGTATCTTGTAATGAGTAGGAAATAGAAAAGTACATTGTCATTGGGAATGCATGAAGTCCCTTTTCATTTATAATTGTGACAAGATTTGTTGAAATATAAGGGATATTATAATGGTCGTAACTCAGTAGTGCCAAGAAACACATGTATGACATACCATACATTTCTTTCAAGTTGTATAGTGACATTATTTTCCCTATTTGGTAGATATTGATCTTGATGTCCAAATATAGGGGTGGTGAAATTATAATTTAGGATTTAAAATAGACTATCAACAATCAAAGCATCATCCTCTAGCTCATCTTAATGGAATTCATATAACAACATTACCTACATGGAATGAGTGTCCTATAACAAATAGTACATACCCCCCTCTATATTATTATATTCATCTCCAACATGTGAAGAAGCAATGTCACTATAGATGTTAGGAATTGGTGACTCGGGATCTAGTGGGAATTGTAATGGTGGTTGATTCAACCATGATTAGTGTGATTCCTCTTCTATGTATGTTCATTTGAAACCTTTTTCTCATTTTGACATCGTAGTGGGGTGCAACAATAGATAGTGGATAAGTTAGTAGTCATCAAAATCCTAATTAAAAAAAAATTGAACATTAAATCAATGGTATTGGTAAACAAAATGCATTTAGTATGTTCAAACATTAGCCCAAACTTTTATTAGAAGAACCAATTTTGTTTCCCAATAATACACATGCAACCAACCACTTTTTTTCACATGGTTCACAGACTCGAGAATAGAGGTCGGGGCTCTCTACATCCACAATAATAATTCTAGGGGGGGGACCCGAAGGGGCCTCTCCCTATAGGCTCCAATTTGGGGAGCCTAACCCCAAAGGACCCAGTGAATTGGATTCATGAGAATTGAACCTCCGAGATCAACAAATAACAGTCTTTGTATTTGAAATCCAACCAACTGAGTTACCCCTCGAGGCTATGCAACCAAAAACTTTATAAAAAAAATGTTGAATTAAGAAATATATTTACATTAATTCCATTTAAAATTAAAAAAATATAGTTATTCAATGATCGTTTTATTAAACCCAAAGAGGACATATAAAGGTAGTCCCAGAGCAAGTTGTCTTTGATTAGCGATTGGTAGTCTAAAATAATTATAGTTTATTAAACTCATAGCCAAGAGATAAATTGTCTAATGCATGCAGAATAACAAATATGCATGCCTTCATTTTTATAAAGGACTCTTTTCCATTGGAGTGTTTATCAAATGAATAATTTTCACTAAACAATGAACACCTGCAACTATTTATGAACCCTGCAATGTTTCTTTGAGTGTGTCACTAGTACATATGGCTCAAAAGTTCCACGAACTATTTTGACGAATAAGTTAAAATCAAATTTTTCATGGATTAACAGAGAAATTTTTCTGGCCCCCGATAATCATCGCTCTAGTGACGAAAATAGTCTTTTGTCGTTATAGTGACAAATTTCCATGGAAAAAGTGACATATATGAGATGTTTTTCGTTGTAGCAACAAAAACTTAACACATGCAATGTCAACGGTCAGCACAGTAACGGTCATTGACTTTTTATTATTGTTGAAATTTGATCGTCGTGCATTTTCATTGGAACCGCCACAATCATTGATATGTATATGCATGTTCTTAAGACATATTTCAACAAATTATTTGTTATAGTTGCAACAATTTTCTGTCAATTGTTAGATCTGTGATTTCAAGAGTCCTGTACCGGTTTAACACATCGAATTTTTTTATCTCCTTTGGTTTCCAGGTTAGTATTTTTAAATTCTTTGTCTCCTTTAATAATGTTTAGGTTCATACATAAAGTGAGTCGAATATTCATTTTCTCCTCAATATTAATGCTTCTATAGCTTTTTTGCTTAGAATTTGATATATATAACCTGATCTATTTTTAAATACCATGGAGGGACATTTACTAGTTAGATTTTTCACTTCCCTTGTCACGTCCTTTAATTTCATGTCTCCATATGTGTGTGTGTATAT
>LPNX010128229.1:114319-205244 GCA_001517045.1 Pseudotsuga menziesii
TATATATATTTATATATGTATGTATATATATATATATATATATGTATATATATATATATATGTATGTATGTATGTATATATACATATGTATATATATACATATTTGTGTGTGTGTGTATTCAATTCACTTATATTTTGATTGAGTTTTTTTGGTTCTTATAGGCTATTAGAATGTCAAATAAATATACTTGGGAAGAAAATAATAAGAGATATGTTGATTTTAAGGAAGCATTTGAGGTGAAGGGTGATGGAAAGTGTTATTTCCCTTGTAATGATTGCAGCGGTTTGTGAACGAGAAGAATTTTAAGAAAAACAGCTGAAAAACATTGCAAGGAGAAGGGGCATGTTGAAGGCGAGTATAAATATCATCCCTTGGTAAGACATTATTCATTACATAATGTACTTCTTGCAATAGTATTGATCATGTATTCACAAAATGTTTTATCACTTTAAACATATGTGTTGTATATTATACACTAATGTTATTACATTGTTTGTCAATATGGACACAATGCCCCCTAAATGTCGACGGCTAGAGAGCTATTTTCCACATAATAGTAGAAATACTACTTTACCATTTGAGGAACATGGAGATCATAATATTGAATATCGATTTCTTAATGATCCTATGGATGAAGATGGTGTTATTGATACAAATGATGAAGATGAGATATATAGATTGATCCAAGACACATTTTCTACATTAGATGAGGACAACCTCCATGATATTCATGATGTTCCTCTACTCGAGAAGTACCAACAACCTCTTTATGAAGGCTCAGCAACAAATCTTCTATCTTCTATATTGTTGTTGGTGAACTTGAAGGTTTTGAATGGTTTATCAAACACTTGTTTCACACAGCTCTTAAGGTATATAATGTATTAATTGCATCTTCACATGGTATCAAAAGTTGATTGTTTTCCTCTATTTTTAGTGTTAATAAATTCGTAGTTTAGGTGTTGGTCACTATAATTGCTAATTATTTAACAAAAAAAAGTGCTCAATATAAATTTTCAACCCAAGAAAGTCTAGTTATTTCAAAGGCAACTACACAAAATATATGCATGAACACACTGTAACTAATGATCATAAAGCACGTTGTTCATTCAAAAAAACATCTTGCAACCTAATACTGTGTTCTACCACTAATCAATCCAATATTTAATGCTAATTCAATATTCGAGAATAAAAAGATTCACAAGCCTTCAAATCTCAACAATTCGGAGAATAACTAGCTAGTTTTACTTTTGCAAGAATTTAAATCCAATCTATTGTTGTAAGGAGAGTTGTTTTTCAATTAAACACTTCGAAAAAAAAATTCATTCAATAAAATGACGCATCATTACCAATGTCAGCAACAAAGGAAGATAAACATTAATCAAACCATGTGATAGAATACAGGTGTAACAACAATCATTCTCGAATTCGATGAAAAAGTGCTAGAAAGAAATTCACACACTTCATAGTCGATTGTTCAACAATTATATTCCTAATTAACCAGTTGTTTCAACAACTCAATAGGAAATGTAAATAACAACTTAAAACACACTATTGCAGCAACTAAGAAAGAGATGTAAATAGATCAAGAACTAATACACAATAGATTAGGAAAATTCTAATACACAATAGATCAACAAAATTCTTACAGAGATGCTTTCACAAATTAAAAGGAACTAATATACAATAGATCAGGAAAATTCTGACACTTCATTGATAAAATAAGTCAAGTACAAAACTTATCCACCTCTGTTACAATTGTTATTTCTTCAGTAGTCCCTTCATGGATGAACCAATTCTCTTTAATAGTAAGGATGAGTAATTAATATCCTTCAAAATCAGACAACCATGAGGATCAAAGATCCTGAAGATGTCGAATCAATATCCAAAGTAGAAAAATTTACATCATATGTTTACAATAGCAACAAATATCGTTTCATAAGAATTTTTGGTTTAATATATTGAACTAGTCCAATGCCTTATAAATATCAATGAGCCATGTAGATGAATAGGTTGGCATGTCCTACAATGCACCCGAGCTAGTGCCCAAAAGAAGTGGAACTACGTGCCAATAAATTTCCTTTCCCATTGGTATTGGAAAGTTGAGACACCCAAATACTTGTGTATCATCAGGCTAATACACCTAAATCTTCATGTTTCAGTAGGTTTTTTTAGCCATATTTCCTGTAGCCTTTAATTGTCTTCATTATTCCCTCACAGGTTAGCTTATTCACAAAATAAAACCCATAAACAAAGATAAATTTAGAATTCATTTGACAAAACAAAGATGAATTATTAAATATGAATTATACCTTCTCATAATCATGCTTTTCCTTAGAGAAAATACCATTTGGTTGTAATAATAAAGGAAAATAGGGAAAAATGTCCATGAAAAAAGAAATAAAAAAGCGTCATTTTTAGCACCCAACATCTCACCCAAACTATAAAGTTGCATTTCATCATGCAAGAAACTCCTGTCAGTCTGAATCTAAATCTCAATCAAAGCTTCTTTTGTGCAAGTGAGTGAAATTGAAAGAATATTCGGGTTCATCTTCCATGTTCCTATATCCTTGACATGAAACCAGTTCTCCCTGTCACTTTTTATCTACCTTTTTTGTCAACCTGTATCTACCTCTAAATTTTTTCTCAGGAATGCATATGATAGGAAATTTGAATCTTAACCCCAACCAATTTGTTCCATAACTATGAATACATTCGACATAACTAGGAACACGAGATAGAGCATAAGTGAAGTTTTAAAAACAATAAGGATCCCTTATCCTCATAAGTTGCAAAGATTCCTCCCACTTGCATTTATTTCCTTCCCATGCATAAAGTTTTTGTTGCATCAGTGAGTTGTACACATTTGTTTATGACATCAGGTTGAATTTTTGTCATCTAGTTTTCTCTTGGTGGGGAGGAAAGGAACCTCTTATGGCCGTTAATAATTGCAGCAGGGGATTGTGGTTCACCTTGGACCCATAAAATAAAGTCCTCCTCATTTTTTTGAATGGTTTGAAAGGTGTTCCACCAAATAATCTAGTTAGTGACAAAAGAATTAAATTCCCTTAGGTTCACATCCCTGACATAAGGAATGGGATTAAACAGAACATTCATAAAACAAGCCAGCTCATGCAAGTATAATTCACATAAGAGATTATGTTTAGAAAAATAAATGTGAGCAATAGTGTCCAAAAATTGAGGAACTATGACAAGCTGATGGGGCATTCCTTCCTTAAGATCCTTCAACTTAAAAAGAGTCAATTTTTCATACAAGAAAACATAATAAGAAGGTGATAGACTCCTACAACTTAGTAGTTATTGAATTAATGCATACATATGTTCCTCTTCTTGCTTCATAGTTTTATATCTCCTTAGTTCCTTTAATTATGACTGCATTTTTTCCCAATGAAACCTCTGAAAGGTCAATTCTTCAATCCACTTCTCTTTAAGTTCCTTAATGACTTTCCTATGTGTGGGAAGAGGAATCATCACTTCTCCATGCAAGGTAGCCTCATATTTCCATTTATTCACTTCAAATTTTAGCAGAGAAATTTCCTCTGCCACAATATGTGTTTCTTCATATTGTTAATCCAATTCAATGATCTTAAAAGAATATTGAACATTTATATCACCATTTATCCTGGGAAGAGTGAAGTACTGAGTTGTTGATTCTTCTATTTAAGCATTTAAATTTTTTGTCTCAACAACTTCTTTTTTTGTCAGTGGTTCTTGTGTTATAGTGGTCTCCTCATTGGATGATGTCACTGGTTCGTGTGTTACAATGAATTTTTCTTGGGTCACTGGTTCTTGCATTTCAGTGACTTGTTCTTGCTAAGGAAAATATTCCACAGATTCTTGTGTTTTCAGGTCTGGTGCCTTCTCCCTGGCAGGTCTAGTAGTATTATCTTCTTGCACTATTCCAGCTTCTCCCTATCTTAACTACATAAGTCTCCAAGGTGAAGGTTCCATAGGAATTACCTTGTACCCTGTGAGTCTAAATATATCTCCACATCGCTGGAATATATACTCATCATGCTCAGCACCTTTGGAATCGACAAATTCCAACTGATTAGCAACTTCAGCAAGTGTGTTCAGTCTATGACCCGCTTGAATTTTCAGTGTATCTTTTAAACCTTGTATTTCTCCCCTAATCACATGTACCTCTTGTTTAAACATGTGATTTTCTAAAATTAAAGTCTCTAATTGAACTGGTCTATCTTCCACAACAGGTTCCTATGGATTGACATACCTCGGTATTAGGGTTGAGTTTCTGCCTAGTTCTTGTGTTTCAAGAGAAACCCCATGTTTCCCATATGCACCCCATGTTTCTTGTGCGATAGGGGATTACTGAGGTATCAATATTGTGACTTCAATATCTATTTTATGTTTTTTTATACCTCTATTGCGATGATAGCCCGAGTCCTCATTTTTTTAGTGTACTGGGCATATGAGCTTGAGTGCTCAATATTATCTTATTCCGTCATGGCATGGGAGAAATAAACCCCTTTGTAATTATTTCAACATCATCTAGAAGGGGGAATCATCCTTTCGTGATGCTTCATTTCCCAATATCCCTATTTCTTCATGTTTATCAAAGGTTTCATCCTCCTGAGTTACCTTCCTTTAATTTTTAATCCCCTCCATCAACCTTTCTTCACTACTTTCCCTTAGAAATCCTTCCTAATTTATTTTCTGAGGATCTTTGGGGATTGTTCCTAATTCCTCATTCATGGGAGGTAAAACCCCATCGTCATTAGACCTAGTTTCTTCAAAGGGTTTTCTTCCATTACATTCTTCAATAATTTCATGAGATGGCCCAGGAATTATCCTTGGATTGTTCGTCTTTCAAATTCGGCTTCCAATTGGCTCCTAAGGGTTTGTACCCTGGGAACCATTCATAGTCGTAGCTTCTACCTCTTTTGAACCTTGATCAATTTCTAGTTCTCCATATTCCCTGCCCATTTCTCTTCCTAGCAAGGTTTGCTTATTCTCCTCTTCGGTCTCACAATCTCCTTCTTCCATGGACAAAGGGTTTATCCTCATAAGGAATCGCACCCATGATTGATGCCTTTGTTCCAGTTCCCTTAATACTATTAATTTAATGAAGTCATGGTTGGTTATTGAATCCTGAGGGTACTGAGACATTCTCACATAATACATCATATTTCACAAAGACCTCAAAAGATAAAAAAGAATATCCACTAAAGTACCATGACACAGATGAGACAATAAAACAAAGTCATATGTGTAAACAACTCAGTACCTACCTTCACATGTGATATTTTTTTTAGGAATACTGCAACCTAGTCCCAAAGGTGCGGCAAAGATTCCAATGCAGTCCCACATCCTCTTGATTGAACATTCTCTCCTGCTGCTAAAATTTTTTCTTTTGAGCTTAGCACAGACATATTCCAACCAAACCAATTCCTTATTCTAGGAAAACATGTAACTTTTGCTATGAATTGCTCAGAAACTTTAATTCTCAACCCCCCAACTTTTGAATGATATTCTGTCAGATTGTGTGCAAACTGTAACACAGTATCCTCGTCGAACCTGGTTAGCCTCTCAAAATACGTTGTCCAACCGACTTCATTGAAAATTCTGAATATTCCACATTTCAGCGCAATGCATCCATCGTATCTAGTTCATGGAGGACTGTGAAACCTCCCATGATATTATTCTTCAGGAATCTCAGTTACACATGCAACCAAAACAATTTCCAAATTCGGATACCAAAGTTGCAGCATGCAAAAAAAATGTACAGTGGGAAATTCGTTGGGTGTTTTTAGAAATTAGGTGTCATAAAGGTAATATAACAAATAAGAAGCTCGTGTCTAAATTTATTGCATGGAATGGATAAAGCGGCAAAGGTTAATAAGACAGGAAAGCGTAATAACATCCCCCGTCCCCCAACTAAAAATATTGGCTGAAACAATTATTGATGGGGATGATCAAGGATGGTATAATCTTCATTATTTGTCAATTCATGCTTAGACATATATGTGGTTAGGATGCGTAGCTTTTACACTTACCATGACATATTAGAAAATTTAAGTGGCATGCTTGCCTTTTTAGATATCTTAGTACGGAGGATTTCCTCGTCACATGGCTT
The DNA here is from genome assembly GCA_001517045.1 of Pseudotsuga menziesii. Lineage (NCBI taxonomy): Eukaryota > Viridiplantae > Streptophyta > Pinopsida > Pinales > Pinaceae > Pseudotsuga > Pseudotsuga menziesii. Next base: position 120,433 of record LPNX010128229.1, read on the forward strand.
CGTGGATCATGTGGGCCCTTGGAATAATAGAGGAATGAACACATGCACATCAAACTCAATTGTATCAGTGAGTGGAACAATTGGCATATTTTTTACATCCTTTTTGGAAATAAAACAGAATTGGTATTGGAAACTAGAATAAGTAAAGAAGTTGGTAGACTTTCAACAAACCATTTGACAAAGATTTAGAAAATATTGTGGTGGAGTTTCAGTAGAAAACGATAAAATTGGCGGAGTTTCGACAAATAATGTGGCATATTTTCAGCTAAAAGTGGAGAAATTGGCGGAGTTTTGGAAAATAACGTGGTAGAGTTTCAATAGAAAGAGGAAAATTTGTCAGAGTTTCGATAAAGAATGTGGTGGATTTTCAATTGAAAGTGGAGAGATTGGCAAAGAATGTGGCTGAGTTTCAGCAGAAAGCAGAGAAATTGTCAGAGTTTCAGAAAAGAATGTGGCATATTTTTAGTGGAAAGAAGAGATATTGTCAAAGTTTCGGCAATGAATGTGGCAGAGTATCAACAGAAAGAGGAGAAATTGGTGTAATTTCGACAACGAATGTGGTGTAGTTTCAGCAGAAAGTAGAATTTCAATAACGTCCAAACCAAATGGATTCGAAAAAAATATGATATTTCCTTCACTACTCCTTATAGAGGGATGTTCGGTGACTAGAGAGTACTATCTTCATTTCCTGCATTCAAGTGCCCCAATTCGATTGCTTTGTTGGCCCCCCGTATTTAAATCCCTACATACAAGTCATGTACACAAAAAATCAAACTGAACTAACAAATATCATCATATAGTCTAATAGACCTAAAAATTAACCCATAAAGACAACTAAAATTAAACAAATTTATTTATGTACAATTTTAATGGAAAATGCATCAGAGATTAAGAAGTTGCGGGAACATGAGAAAAGTCTTGTTCTTTTACCAATTGATAGTTTGGATCAGAAGCAACACGAGAGGTGAATGCATCCTTTGAAAGTGGATTATGATAGAGTCACATTCGATGACCATTAGCAAATAATGGTGTATGTTTTTCATCTATTGTGGTCAATCAAATAGTTCCATTATCAAACACTATGTCCGCCTTGTATGGTCCCAACCATCTCGTGCGCAATTTTACTTTAAATTCTTTATTGAATCATGAGTCATATAATAAATCCCAATCTCCTTCTTGAAACACCTTCTTTTTAATAAACTGATCATGCCACCTAGAACTTTGTTGTTGAATCACCAAAGTCTAATGCACAGCCGCTTCTCGTTTCTCGTCTAATTCATTTAACTTATTCATTCAATCTTTCTGGGCTTCTGTGAAATCCAGATTTGCTTCCATGGTATTTCTTAAGGTCATATTTTCAAACTCAACAGGAAATACATGATTTTTTCCATATACCATCTCATAATAGGATTTTTTTCATTGGGAAATTAATCCTCAACAAGCCTTCAAATCACAACAATTAGGAGAATAATTAGCTACTTTTACTTTTACAAGAAGTTAAATCCAATCTACTGTTGGAAGGAATATTTTTTGCAATTAAAACACTCTGAAACAATATTTTCATTCAATAAAATGACACATATCAACAACAGATTAAACTAATCCAATGCCTTATAAATATTAGTGAGCCACATAGATGAATAGGTTTACCTATCCTACAATGGCCCCGAGCTAGTGCCCAAAAGAAGTGGAACTACAGGCGCATAGATTTCCTTTTCCATGTGTATTGGAAAGCTGACACACCAAAATCCTTGTGTATCGGCAGGATGATATACCTTAATCTTCATGTATCGGTGGGCTATTTTATCCAAATTTCCTATAGGGTTTAATTGTCTTCAATCATCCATCATAGGTTATCTTATTTAGGAAACATAACCCATAAATAAAGATAAATTTAAGCATTAATTTGACAAAATAAAGATGATATATACCTCATAATCATGCTTTTCCTTAGACAAAATACCATTTTGGCTGAATAATAAAGGGAAATAGGGAAAAAGGTCAACGGAAAAAGAAAGTAAAAAGGGTCATTTTTAGCACCCACATTAGGGATATGCAATATTTACGATTTATATTGTTTACATTTCATTTTTGTCAAAGTTGCATATTGTTGGGTGAATTTCTATTACCACCATCAAATAATTTACCACGCACATGTCGAGAGGTATTCTTGACTATGAAAGAAATTGGAATGGAGTATCAAGATATTGATGCATGTACGAATGATCATATAATATATTATGGACAATATGCATGAGAAAACAAATACACACAATGTGAAATTACTATGTATCAAACTGATCAAGTAACAAAATAGGTGCCTTGGAGAGTTCTTCATTATATTCCCATAATTCCATGTTTCCAACAACTATTCAAGTGCCAAAATATACCACAATTTATGGATTACCATGCAAAGGATAGAAGTGAAAATGGTGTTCTTTGAATGCATGCAGATGGTTTTGCATTGAAGAACATCAAAGAAAAATGGCTAATTTTTAAATATGAACCTCGTAATGTTAGACTTTCATTGTAAGATGATGGTTTCAATCCATTTGGGGAGCTTTGTTCTACTTACTTAGTGTGGCATTTTTTTTCATAAACAATAACCTTCCTCCTTGGATGTTGATAAAGAGAGATCACACAATTTTGGCGATCATTATTCCAGGTATTTTTTTGAAAGTAATTATATTGTTGCATTTCCTTTTTTCATTGTTGCATGGCAACACCTTTTATATATTGGGACACATAACTAAATAGTATTGTACGTTGAATAAATTAGGTAAGTACCAAGTTAAAGATATGAATGTATATATCAATCCTCTTATAGATGAGATATTGAAGTTATGGGTTGGCATCACTATGTATGACATCTCTAGAAAAATAGGGCAGAAACAATTTCAGCTCCATGGAATACTTGCATGGACAATTCATGACGCTCTCGGGTTAACACATTTTTGTGATATGTAACTTTTTGTTGCAATTTAAAATTATATGTTTTTAAGGTAAATATCATGCATTTTTTATTTAAACTAATAATATTTTGATGCTATAACATTAATACATATATCTTTTAGGTATTCAAACAAAGGGAAAATTTGCATGTCCATTCTGTAGTCCTAGGATAAAATCTCGTCGATCAAGAAGTTTACAAAAGGAGGTGTTTGATGAGTACAAGAACTTCCTCCCCTATTAAGAAACATAGCTATAGAACTACCGAGAAAACAAAATTCAATGGTAAAGAAGAGAATGGAAAGAAACCATGAACAATGACACCTCACCTATGGAAGTTGGAATATAATAGAAATCGTTGAGGTATGCAAATTGTATATGTATCATATAAATATGTAATATTTTGAATTTTGTATTTTTACTGAATTTTATCTACCATGGGTGTCATGAATTATTGTTAATGTGTTTTCGTTTATGTTTAATGAATTTCATTAAGGCATGAATGGGATTCCATGACGAATGAATAATTTTCCCATACAATTCAGTAGGTTTCCTTACTACGAGCACCTAAAAATAGCTCATTTGTTCGATACAATGCATATCGGGAAGAATGTAATAGAAAACATATGATAAATCTTAGATGGAAGGAATGATAAAGATCAAATTGGAAAACTTTGTAGTGACATTACAGAAGCTAGTCACGCATTGCAAAGTGTAATTAATTCCAATGCCGAAGATGTTGACCTAAATATCATTCTTCACATGGTTATTGAAATAGAAACAAAGCAATGCTATAAAAGAGGTCATTTACAAAATAAGGTTTCTGATGGGGTTTTCGTCTAACATACAAAATATATTAACAAAAAAAGGTGATTTTGGTGGTGTTAAAACTCACGACTGGCATACATTCATTAAGGTAATTATTTATGTATATAAATTCTATGTAGTACATATTTGTAGTAATTGTTGTCTCTTATTTGGAAATAAATAATGATTTTCCTTTTGTTACAGTAAGTTCTACCTCTATCTCTCCTAGATATATTTGATGACAACATAAAACAAGTTATATATGATCTTGGTAAATGCATGAGGTAAGTAACATTTTATATGCATGAAAATGTTTGTTCACTTTGTTACATATCTTATTGACATATTGTGTTTTACATCTTGGAACTTTATTATATATGCCTCAATCTTGTTGATCACTGTCATCTTCTTGCATCATTTGTAGGTGGATTTCATCTAAAGAAATCCATATAGAAGATATTAGGCATTGGAAGAGAGAAATTCCTCATCTAATCTGTAAAATGCAGAAGTATTTACCTCCAACATTTTTCAATGCAGAAGAATACTATCGCATGCACCTCGTTGAGGAGATTGAATTGTGTGGAGTTGTACACACAAGGTGAATGTGGACGGTGGAAAGGCATTTGACGTCATTGAAAGAATTTGTTAGGAAAGAGAACGTCCTGAGGGTTCTATTGTGCACGACTATATGGTATATCAACCCATGGTGTACCTTAGTCAGTATCTTCCAAATTTAGCAAAAAATATCAATCTTCCTCGCATTTGGCATGTCAACTCCATCAACAAATTTGAAGGGAAGTCCTATTGGGGAAAGGTAGAATGCGGAAAGTGAATGGTAATCAGATGGTGTAGATTTAATTTATATAAATTAATTTTTCAATTTTGTATAAGTATATATATATATATATATATATATATATATATTACTCATGTAATTTTTATTATTCCATTAGTATTTTAAGGTAAACTTAGTTGCCTTTAACGATAGTTAATTTACAATTCTTAATTGTTAATTTTTCATATAATTGGTCGGAAGTGGGATGAACTACATTTATACATTGAAAGCAATCTTGATTGGATGGAGGAATGGATAGAACAATGTACAAAAATATATGGTATCTTATCATGGGAAGGGGTGAGTAAATTGATTAAAACAATGCATCGTCATCGAGAAGAATATCTCAATGAACTTACACAAAGGGAAATCAATTTAGCATGTGGTTTAAAAGGTAAAAAGGCAAGTATATTTACCCTGATCATTTTTTTCGTTGTTTCCCATTAGATATTCAATGTATTTATTTTGTTTAATTCTTCTTATATATTTATTTACCGATTTAGGCATGATGCAGTTGATACACCACAAGGCTATGTGGTGCAATAGTCATAAATTTTGCATCAAAAAGTTGGATGACAAGAAGAAAACATTCTATTGTGGGATAACTGCTGTTTTTCAAGTCACTAATGTTTCCTCTAGAAGTGACAAGCATCGAGAATTATATGAAAAATATGTACTATGGTTATTTGGAAGATATAATTTAGTGTTACTTTAATCCCTTTAAAATAGTTCTCTTTGAGGTAAAATGCCACAAGCTATGAATGAATGAACATGATCCCAAAATATTTTTTATTGAGCATGACAATGGATTTACCATGGTTAATACAAGGGAACTTAAACCTGGTACGGAGCCTTATGCTCTTCCAATTCAATGTGAGAATGCATTTTACTTAGAGGGTCCAGGTAAATCAGGTTGGTCACACATTGTTAGATATGATCTCAAAGGAATACCAGACAAGTATAATGTAGAGGAAGAAGAAAATGTTGAAGAACAAGGTGATGCGGATCAGGAGGAGTTGGACACCGCAAATGTGTCAGACGAAGATTCTGATTGAGAATTTTATCATCCAAATGATGTAGCAGACAATGTAGTACTCATTGATGATATTGATGATAAATATATAACCAAAAAAGATGTTGATATGAGTGATCCTTTAAACGATAACGATTTTGAACTAGAACATGATGATACAGATGTTGAGTCATATGAAGAAGAAGAAGAAGATGATGATGATGATATTCATTATGGTTCATCATCATCAATTTTATCATCGTCATCATAATCATTAGCATCATCATCTTCATTTTTATCATCAGCACCAACATCAACATCATCATTTGCATCATCGTTATCATCATCATCATCATCATCTTCATTGTTATCATCGGCATCGGCATTAACATCATCATTTGCATCATATTTATCATCATCATCATCATCATCATCATCATCATCATCTTCATCCTCATCGTCATCTTCATCCTCATCATCCTCATCCTCCTTTTCCTCGTCATCATCATGTTCATCCTAATTAGAATAATCATAATCATCATCATATTCATCTTTATGATCATATTCATCCTCCTCCTCCTCCTCCTCCTCATTGTCATCATCATGTTCATCCTCATTAGAATAATTGCAATCGTAATCATATTCATCTTTATGATCATCAATGGTACCATCATAATCATCAACATCAATGGTGTCATCATAATCATCATTAGCATCAACATCATATTCATTTTTATCATCATCATTGTCATGGTCATCGTCATCATTATCATCATCATCAACATCAACATCAACATCAACATCAACATCAACATCAACATCAACATCAACATCATGTTATTGAAAATAAGACAAGCATGTTATTGAAAGACATTGTCCATTTAATTAATCCCTTGATCCAAATATAGCACATATTCATATATACTCTAAGCATCACATAATATATAGGATTTATGTCCACTATTTTCACTACACATGGCATCCCCTTTGTGAACCTACCGCTACCTAATTAAACCAATGGATTAATTTCTTGGTGGTTGATTAATCACATCTAATATATTTACTATAGTATGTACCTAGCTTAAATTTGATATTGTCTTTTCTTCTCCCTAAGCTTTGAACCATGAATGTGGGATAGCATTGGTCTCCACAAATTTTTTATATATAGAATGAGGGAATCTATGTGCATTATATATATATATATATATATATCACTACACATATTATTATATTTATAATTTCAATTCCAGTTTCGATTTTACAAAACTAGAGCATGTGCGATCCCATGTGACAGTATTCTCCCAATGAAATTGTTTCTCAGTCGATTAGTCTCTAAGCCCTCCTACACGACAATACTCTCCCAACGAAATTGTTTTTCAGTCAATCAGTGTCTGAGCCTGCATAGTATCTGATCTCGCACGGTTCCCATCATTGCAAGGAGGAGGAGGAATAGTTGACCTATGAATGTGAAATATAGTCTTTAATCATCCTCTATTTAATCATTCTCCCTAGGGAAATTGACGGAATTCAAAGAGCTACCTTCACCACTAGTGCGAGGATTCAACATTGATCTCTTAGATCCTTGATGCGGGGGTTTCAATTCCATGCAGGGTTTGATTCATCGATCTCTGTTATTTTTGAATAGTTAATAGGTACATGTATGATGCCATAGATTTTATGCTTGACTATTTCTATATGATAGTTTATTTTTTTGAATGGACATTTCGGAAGGAACATGGTGAGTAAGTAACATTCCTTGGTTATATTGAAAGTGGCGAGGGATAGATTGTTCTACATAAGTCACTCCAAGGTTTGATTTTCATGGCTTTCACGGCTTAGTATCTCTTCCAATGAACGTAACCCACCCTCCTCAACCATTGAGATTTCTTCTTGGCCTTATAATATTCCCTCCCCCTTCCACTAAGCAACCATGATTGTGTTTTAACTTTTTCCCTAACATTAACACTAACAATGAGTTGTTGGCCTTATAATATTCCCTCCCCCTTCCACTAAGCAACCATGATTAGGTTTTGGGATTTGGGTTTTAAATTTTCCCTGACACTAACACTAACAGTGAGTTGTTGCATTGAAGAAGACAAGAACCCTCCCTACTAAACCTCAGAAAATGATAAAGATAATACAAACAACCTACAAAGACTCATTATCGACATTGACAATTTATTCATTCAAGTAAAAGCCCTGAATTGGGTGTTCTGTAGCCATAACCACACCAACAGCCATGACTAATAGGGAAATAATTTCCCAATCCCAAACAACTTTCAATTGAATGAATACAAATTTAAAAACCGTTAATCAAAAGCCAACCTCAAATATTCTTGGGTTTTGGACCTAAATAAGCCTCATCAATAGTAAAATGCATGAAAGTATGTGAATATATTATTTTTCATCAAACTAAACGAAGATCCTTTGAAAAAATAAAAACCAAGGATGCAATATGTACCTTGAAGGTATCATAATTATCAAAAAATTGAATTGGGTAGAGTTGGATTTATAGGTTACCGAACCCCAATTCCTAAATAGTTTTTTGAATCTCTATGGGTAACATGCCCTAACCCAATGGCATAATTTCTTCTTCTCTTCAAATAGTGTGTTGGTCAAAGGGCGCAACAGGAAAAGGAGAGACCTTTTATGGTAGTGAATCTTCCCTAGAGACTGAAACAAGGATGAGGTGAGATGTGCTAAGGAATGAAACTGATTGTGATCCAAAGGTAGCAGAAGAACCTTCCCACAGAGCTATGGCTCCTCCTGCATTGGTGATATTTGATGGATATTATAAAATATGCCCTAAAACAATGGCATACTTCAGTATACTCTTCATGTAAATGATTTCCTCAACACATGGATGTTTTTTCTTGAGACAAAATTTCAAACCTCTCCAAACAACTAAATAATATTATTACAAGTGGATTAGCCTACTCTTTTACTGTATATTTTCTACAAGTTTTTTTTCAAATGTTAAAGAGGTGATGCAACAATAATATCTTATTATTGTTATTTTAAGGTAGGGAACCCCACGAATTTCCATTGTTTTAGGATGCCATTAAATATTCTCCAATGTTGCTATAGTAAATAGGACAAAGTGTCGCATGCCATCGTGTCACAGACACATCCTGACACGGTGTCAAACACTTGTTTTGGATGTGTCATGTTTTAGGACATGTCGAAAACATGTTTTCGACACTGTGTCCAGACCTATGTCACCTGACATGAGGACATGGGACATGGAGGACACGGGTATACCACACTATTGAAACAAGGGAAAAAGGTTGGTGATTGGTTTCCTTAGCCCCCACTTTTGGATTCCTGCGAAAGGCATAAGAACACCATAAGAAAGCCAACCAAAGTAGGAATATTTCTAATTGATTAGATTACATAGATTGGGGCCATTACCTATTATTATATGTTCTCATTACTAAACACCCTTTTTATTTTAGATTATGCCACTTAGAATGATGATGACACTTAGATTGAATGTCATGGGTAGGAATAGAAATAAAGGGTAACCTCCCCTATGTGAAATGAATCCCCTTGTGATGTTGTCTAACTTGTTTTCAGATTCCAAGAGCCAAAAAATGTAACATGTAAATGTAGATTAAGAATACTAAAAATACATCACAATTAAGAACCAAACAATGTAATATGTACATGTATATGGAAGAATAAAATACATCAGAAATTGCAATCAGAGAAAGAGAAGGATGAAAAATAGGAGGGGCTATAATTACATCAGTGCGGTGGGTTCTTGTAGACTCATTAAGCCATCAAAATCAAAATGTTCTATTACATCGATGTCAGAATCATATTTCTCATTAAGTCATCAAAATAAAATGTATTGCATAAGATGTCATAACACCACTGTGAAATACAAAATGGGGTAGATCAAGATGGAAAACCTTCTAATCCTCTTCGCCTGCAAAAAGAACCCCTCTTAGATCTCAATCCTCATTGAAAAATGTGAATGAATGACAATAAAATTATGTTTTTTACAATTTTTTGGGATTAGAAGTGTCTTGTTTTAGGAACATGGTGTCCTAGTTTTGGAACATGCAGCAGCAAATCAACAAATTCTCTTCTTGTTTTGGAATAGCTCAGTGAATGCCAGGATTTCCATAACTAAAAAATACGATAGTGTTGAAAAACTAGATGTATGTAGGAATTTTTTTTTTAAATTGTAGCATATATTAGTCATAAGCATACATCTCTAGCTAAATAAGGATCAATGAAGGTAAGACAATCACAGCGATAAAACCAAATTACCCTGGGAAACCCTTTCGTGGTATAAAACCCAACCAAAACTTCTCTTGATAATATTCAACAAAGTAAGATACCCGAACAAGACTTCTAAACTAACAACCTTGAACTTAGCATGCTGAAACAATACCTTTGTTTCATCACTTACAAACTTCATTAACAACCAATATCGTACTTACATTAACATCCTGATAATGACCCCAAAGTTGACTAACACAACCTCTCATTATAGCAGACTTATTACCATTGTTTCAGCACCTATGTTACGACACCTCTGTTACAGTGCCACTATTTCAACAGCTCTATTACATCACCTCTAATACAGCATATGATTTAGCATCTTTGTTACAGTACCTCTGTTACATCATGTGTTTCAGCATCTATGTTACAACATCTGTTACAATAGTATAACAGTATGAGTACTAGTCATATAACAACAAGAGAATACTTGGTGTTGGATGCCCTAAGTTTCCCCCTAGGACCACCCTAAGAAGCCCTCTAGGACCACCCATAATTGTTTTTTCATGGTTGCAAAGCTCCATTTAAAGCGTCTAGAAAGATGAAGGATTCCCAGAATCGATGATTTTTCTTCAAAATTCTTTGTCTCGCTTGATTTTAATATGATCTCGGGATGTTATGAAGAGTTTTGTTCACTCTTTTTCATATCGTGTTATAAAGTGTTTTGTGGCAAGGTGATCATGGCTAGATGCCACAAGAAAGTAGATCTGATGAGGTAAACATCAATGTAATAGTATCCACAATTCATGATTATATTATAGTTGTTAACATTTGACTTTTTTTATGCTTATGAGATTAACATTTGAATTTCTATATTCTTATGAGCTCAATATTTCAAGATGATATCATTCTTATTATATTGTGGCAGGTGGTACTCAAAACACACCAGCAAAGTTCTGGTTAGGTAAACGTGACTGTCATGTATACTTTTTTTAACAGAGACGGATAGTATTTTATATTAACAAAGGCCCAATTATGAAACATTGGGATATTACATCAAGTCTTTAAAGTGTGAAAAAGGATTACAGTATCCAACACTACTAGGCTTGTCTGCTACATATTGTCCGTAATATTGATAAAAAGGAAGAAAGTCCATGTTCCTACTAAATATATTTCCAATTATACAAACAGATTGTTTCAAGAATAAATAAATAAACATCTAGAACATTATTATTTTCCTTATGAGGTCCCAGATCCAATGCCATCGCTTCAAAGGTCGTTCTAAAACATGATTATTTCGCTTCAACTTCTTTCTGAACAACGGCTTCAAAGGTTATTCTTCCAGCCTAAATCTCGGCATTAGTCATCCTATCTAAGAGTGTCTATATGGATTAATATCACTCTTGGTGCTGGGTTTCCTTATCTATTGCTTGGTCCCTTTGAACCACTCTAACTTTGTGAAGGTCATCTATTGCTAGATCCAGATGCTCCCTCATCTCGCCTATGAACCGACATAGGTGGCACTTATGAATTTCCATTTATTCTTTGGCCCTTCATAGTCGACCTACCATGGTATCCAGGTCATGTTTTAGACAGCTATTTTCACTTTCCTCACTGGTATCCATGTCCTTAGGTCGTTTGACAAAGAGGCGAGTTTCTTCAGATTGTGCACATTGCAGAGTAACTAGATCGTGATGCCAATGGATAACAATGAGCCAATGCTCGATTTCCTTCTCAAATAACAAATGGATGCATGAAATGCAATGGTGACCTATATCTATAGTCTAGTCACACACTTCCATAATGAGGGTAATATCTAGGGCATGCATTAAATCTCCAAACTCATTCACTGCGCTCACCGAGGACATAATTGACATCATCGCACCTGAACTAGCTTGTGCTTTTTTGACGAAGGTCATTTTCATAATAGATATCCTGACTAAGACATCGATTCCACACATGAGCTCCTTCTCCATTGTCATTTAAAATTACCATACATCAACTTCGCATGCAGTATTATTCTCCTGTACCCGCTTCTTCCTTAATCCTTCCCATCCTGCCACCTCTCCGCTTATGAACACCATGTGTTAGGAAAGCCACCATGCGGCAATGAGGGCCCTATCATTAGGGGAGTGAGTACTGCTCATATTCCTGGTCATTGAGAAGCAGAGTACTAGGTTCCAAGGATACCACTCGAGTGTTAGCATCTTCGTCTGCTTCTGTATAGGTTAATTAGCTTTCCTTACAAAAGTTTCAAAAAACCTTCAAATAATAACAATTAGAAGAATGACTAGGTAGTTTTAATTTGGCAAGAAGTTAAATCCAATATAATGTTGTAAGGAAATATTTTATGCAATTAAAACACTGAAACAATCTTTTCATTCAATAAATCATGCATCTCAGCAACATATCGAACTAATCCAATGCCTTATAAATATCAATGAGTCTTGTAGATGAATAAGCTGACCTATCCTGCAACATACCTGAGCTAGTGCCCAAAAGAAGTGGAACTGTGTGCCCATAACTTTCCTTTCCCATGTGTATCGACAAGATGAGACACCCAAATCCTTGTGTACCAGTAGGCTGATACACCTAAATCGTTGTGTATCAATAGGATTTTCTATCCAAATTTTCTGTAGCCTTTAACTATCTTCATTAATCCGTATTTTTTTTGCGCAACACATGAAAGTAGTTGAGCTTATGGAATTGTATAGCTATGTTCTGGATTCTCAGAACAATTTTCTTTATGTGGAAATTCGTCAGGTTGGAACTCCTTACCATAAAACCAATGAGACTTTGTGAATCCTTGGTTACCCTATCCTGCGATATTCATTTTCTCCTAAGTTGTCGTATCCCTTGGAGGAGCGCAAAAGCTTGACGGTCATATTAAAACTAATTTTTTCCTTCATTAATCACATTTATTGGACATGGTTCAATATTTACTTTTCAATATGAATATTTATTACATCTTGAATTGTGGTAGGCTGGTCGTGGGAAGTCACCAATGGTGTCACATCAGGTAAATGTTAGCGTAATAGTACCTAATAGCATCAATGTAATAGTAACCACAATTCATGATTATATCACAGTTGTTAACATTTGAAATTTTTTATGCTTATGAGCTCAATATTTCAAGGTGATATCAGGCTTATTATATTATGGAAGGTGGGTACTCAGAACACACGTGAAGCTTCTGGTTAGGTAAATGTGACTGCCATATTAACACCAAAATTTTTCTTCACTAATCACGTTTATTAGACATGGTTCAATTTTTACTTTTCAATATGAATATGCCTTGCTTCCTCTATTGTGGCGGGATGACCGTGGGAAGTCACCAATGGAATCACATCAGGTAAATGATACCATAATAGTACCTAAACATGATTAAAGTAATTTGTTTTTATTATATGCATGTTATTGTTTTGATGTGAATTTTTGTAATGATAAAAATAAATTAATTACCTTTATTGATTGATGTTTGTAGAGCACACCGCATTAGGATGATGAGGTGGTTGTTGATGAAGATATCTTTTATTTGACTGACCCAATGGAAACTGTGAAGAAGGATTTGAAAAATTCAAATAAATAACTTCTTAGATTGATTGTAATTAGACCCATGATTGAAGAAATCAAAGCAAGAATTGATGACTTGAGGTAAAGAATAGAACAGTACGGGGTAAGTGGCATCTTTGAAAGATATTATGAACTATGAAATATATTCATTTATGTTATTTTAGTTCTCTATTTTTTATATGATCTAATCAATTAAAGTTTTCTTTTTGTAGGACTTTTTGGAGATAACACCCGTGCATCGAGTACAGGTTGTAGAGGTTCGTATTGGTAGTAATGATGGTTCAACACATCATCAATATACCGTACCAACAAGGCTATTTTACTCTCATTACCAACGATTCCCTTTAAATTATATGACCTCATTGGATGTTCGATATCAGTAGCTCCCTTCACCCACTACTACTTCATGGGATGTTAGAGATTAGGACAGTATCATCGAATGTGAAAATTGCCATCCTGGAGAAATACGTGTGGTTAGTAGGGGATCATTTATCATTACCTTATTGATAAACCATGATTGTGTTCCAATCAACATACCAAATATTGCAATTATTATTTAATTAATTTAGTGTTTTTTTCTTGTAATCCAAAGCCACATACGTCAAATTAGTTTTAATTAATGATCATATTGTTTTTGCAGGAAATTATGTTTTTTATAAGAACCTACATGAGAAGGAATTGGATATTTTTGGGCCCACAATTCGTACATGGTGGAATGCCAAAAGTGACAAATTGAAAGATGATTTGATTAACCACATGGCCATCTTGTTTGGTGATACCTTCAACAGAAAAGGTGTCACCGCAATAGCTGGCTTAAATTTGAAATATGTCAGGGAAGATTATAGGGAAAATTTGCATATTAACCCTGAGTATGAGCATCATCTGATGGTTCCAATGAAGGAGTGGAAGGCTCTCATGGATGATGCAAAGGAGAAGGCATTGAGAAAACAAGGAAATACTCAGCCAATCAGTTCAAGAAGGTATGACACATATCATATTTTCAATGAGAAGTATTCATTTTTTTCAACTTTTAAATATATTTAAGTTGAGATATTTAACATATTTGAAACCTTTCATAGTCTCGCCGACACCTCTAAAGCGACAAAGGAAAGAGTATAAAAACATGGGAAACACAAACTAGGCTAGTGTGGATATCAGAAACTAAGAGCACGATTGTAAGAGTGAAATGAACATTATTTGTAGTAAAAAAATTTATAACTGTAGCGAACAAAAAATTGATTTATCAGAAGCAATTTTGATGATGTTATGCATTGCAGGGAAATTATTTTCAAGAGGCATCCACTAAAGAAGACTTGAGGATCGTATTCAAGTACGGTTTTCAACATTTGTTGGAACGTAAAAAAAGCTTGGGGTAAACCCCAATTTCCCCATTGATGCACATAGAGGTAATTAAAACCAATAATGCCATCTTTATAATGTATTTTTGTAATATATTCATGAATGATTACATCTAAAAATAAATGTCTTTTTTTGTTTTCAGGGTGAGAGAAACAAAACAAGTGAGGGTAGCGGTACTGAACAGGTGTCTCATGATGGTGGGGAGTTGCCTCAGGTATGTATGCTATAAAATATAAGTATTTATTATGATTTTAAATATATAATTGATGGCATGTACTAATATTTTTTCTTATGTGAATGGTAGAGAATGTACATGCTCATGCTCAACTAGAAGAGGAACAAATGTCATAACCAATGAACACTCTAGTTGTCTCGTCTAGTCATCCAATAGGTAAACATCATTGTAATTATATTGGAATAAATGAAATACATATCTCAATAATAACTACGCATTTATATCTATATAATTTTCTTAGTTGTTGCATATGATTCCCCTCTCCAGCGACCTCCACACCCTACTATTCGACATACCATAAGTATGATATGGGAGAGCATGCCCACATGATAAATAGAAAGAGAGGGTGCAACAACTACAACAAGAAATGACAACAAATTAGATGCCCCATCTTGGATTTTATGAAAAAACAAAACAAAAATGTAGTTGTATACATTTAAGATTTGTGTTTGAATAAGTAAAGAAATGAAATATTTATAGTTTTGTTACAAGTTTCTTGATTTAGTTAGTGCATGGTTATATTTTAGAATTGGGTTTTATAATTTGAATGTTATTGCTAAGTTTATATTTCTGAATATGTGTGACATCTTTCAAGGACTGTGGCTATCCTCAAGGGGCTGGTCAACCCTTCTTGAGTTAATCTGAGGAAGGTGAGATGTCCATATTGTTTATAATTGGTTTAGATCTAATATATTCATGTTATTGTTACTTCAGAATTGTTTTATTTCATTAAGAACTTAGATCTAATATATATTTCTACTGTTATTATTGTTTTTGTTTTAAGTACTTTAATTATTATTCCATCTCTATGTTTGATAGTTGTTGATTAAAACAATTAATATACCTATATTTGTGCTTTTTACAATTTATATGTGAAATGTTTGTTCATTTTGTTGCACCACTTATTTTTAATATGTGTGGCATATTCTGAGGACTATGGTTATCCTTAAGGGGTTGGCCACCCCTTGCTGAGTTAACATGAGAAATATGAGATGACCACATGAGCTTCCTTATCCAGTGATGATGATTATAATGAGATTCCACTCTTTGCATGAGACACAAGAGATGTGTGACCACATATAGTTCAGAAGGTCGGGTAACCTACCCTCACGTTTAATTGATGTGCATGAGCCTAGTATGATGTCATGTTTCCTTGTTATGTTACAGTGACTTGCATGTCTACTTGTATGTGATGTTTATCCTTGTGGTGACTCGTGATTGACCCTTGCATGGTAACTTTGAGCTATACAACCCTTAAATGTTGACGTCCATGTTGTTGATGACTAGCGTGACCCCTTAGGGGGGTTTTCCATCCTTGTGTTGAACTTAAGATCCCTCCTTAGATTCCATCCACCATAGCGCTACCTTATATGACTTTTTTGGAGTACTTTGTTGTCGTTTTTTATTGTGAGTTGGTCATACTATTGTGTTTCTACTGTTTTTTTTATTTTTGAGGGTCAGATGATCTATTTTAGGGATTTTCCAGTTCTTGGTTCTCTCCTTTCACATGTATGTTGGCCTAGTTGAGTCTCATGCAAGAAACTTAACGCTAAGAGGTTGAAGTCTGTTTAGAATCATTTTTTCTGAGGATAAGGGAGGTCTACCCTAATATCTTATGTTGAGTTTATAATTGGTTCAAATCTGATATATGTTGCTACTGTTATATATTGTTGTCTTTCATTAACAACTTAGATATGATATAGATTTCTATTGTTATTACTTTTATTGTTTTCGGTACTTTAATGGTTATTTTATCTCATTGTTTTTGGGACATGCTGGACATGAAGGATATTGAGGTATGGTTTTTCTTATCCACAAAAATGACTTAATTTTATTGTATTGTAGTAATACATACAACATGACAACTGTTACATATTGTTTTTCTTTATAGGTCCTCTATCTTGTAGACTCAATTGATGAAGTTTCTATTTAGAATCTTTAGATGTACAAAGATATAGGTTTCTATTCAAAAATATCTTGTGGCACTATGCGAGATGCCCAATAGTTGTACATAAGGCATGCAGTCCATGGCTTGAAGCAATGACTCTTTTGAGAGATACATCAGGGGGCCAATAGTATGTTGGATCACAAGGTTATTTTTTTATATCCTTCCTTGTGGTGGCTTACAAGTGTTTTTAATCATATTTAGTCTATAAATAATTTGGTTTTTCTTTTTACTATTGTCCAATAATTGACCATAGTATTAGGTCAATTCAAAATAGCATTATTCTCAAAGGCCCATACTATTTTGTGGAAGAATACTTTCCTAACAAATTCTAAGATAATATTATGTTTAAGATACCATATGGAAAAATGGTGATATAGTTCATTTTCATCATGTGTTTTTTTCTGAAACAATCAAATAAAAGTAGTGGACTACATTAACTCTTAACCCTTGTAAAATTTTATGACTAAAATAGCTAGTGTTTGTTGTTAGAATTACAATTGCAATATTATTAGTAGTCACATATTTGCTTACATATCTCTATGAATACTATTTCTTTTTGCACATTGTTTTTTCATAGTGTTATGATATCTTTCTTGTTGACATAATTTTTTATATATGTCATTGTGACTCTCATGTATATACATGTCTATACCAAGAAAGTGGGAAATGCACCAGGTTTTTATTTTTGTGGATATGAAATTTAATGTTAGAATGTGTTGGTTCATTTGGAAATTCTAATGGTGGTCCCATTATGTGGGAGTTGATTATGCATGTTGTTCATTATGGCTTATAACTTAATGTATTATTTCTTCCATTTGTTGGACTCTTGGAATGGTTGGTTGACATAGACATTTCCCTTCAAAATTTTTAAGAAACCATCATGTTTGGGGAATGGTGGCATGGTTGGTTGACATGATTGAAAGTGCATCTCAAAGCACATCCTCTTTAGTACAACATCCTCTTTAGTCGCATTAAATTCTTCATAATACACAAAGGAACAGTAAATAAGTGGAGATGTCAAGCAACTACCTTCCTTTCACATTCTTGAAAGATGATTTGCAATACCATTCTCTTTGCAATATTTTTTTTTAAATACAAATCCAACATCGCTATAGCGATGAAATTTTTTACCGAAATCTTTGTTATAGCGACAGATAAGACTCAGTCGTTTCTTTCCTGGGCGGTAACATTTTGTGGCTATAGCGACAATGATCTATTGCTTGTATAGAAAATTCGTCACCTTGTGTGACAAACAAATGTTGATATAGTGATGTATAATTGACACTATAGTGACACGTTAAGATTTCTATTCTGACAATAAAATGTTGCTATAGTGACAAATACAGGTTTTTAAATCATTGTTTTTAAATGCCATGTGTCATCTCTTTTATGTCTCCATAGCAACACAACGATCAAAGGGTGGATACATCGACGAGAATTTCGCCATGAAATTTTGAACACATGTTCGCCACTATAGAGACACACATGTGTTGTTATAGCGATGACTTGCAGTGGGAAAAATGTTCACATCTACTAGTGTGTGGGTGACCATTAATATATAACAAGTTCTTAATGAAGTTTTTAGAAGCATAATCAATAATGCACATATTATAAATGGAAATTATATGTTTGTATTTAACAATATTTAAGTAATGAAGATGGATATAAAGAGGACCACAAAATGACATAAGTGATACTATTTTTTGGGGAGTAAAGAATACATGTGAAAATACAAACACCCCAATATCTGCAGCATTTATTTTAGACTTGGAAACCAATGTAATTATTACCACAATAATAAAATATAGTCCCAACATCAAGAATAGGCAAGGAAAATGGCCAAGAGCCATACAAAGTATGGTTGTAATTGGTTTGAAATTTACTTTGCATATGGACATGAAGAGAAAATTCATCACTAACCTCCAACGATTGAACTAACCTTTGTGCATAACATTTTTTCTCTTAGCTCATACAAATTTTTGGATCCCCTAGTAGAGGAGTTTTGGGTAGTATTGATATTATACTTTGGATCACTAGAAATCTCGGTTGACTCAGCAAAAAGAGATGGATTGGTCAATTTAGGATGAAACATAGTTGATTTGGATTCCAACTTTTCAAAACAGTTAATATGGAAGTGTTACTACATGTCTTCTTTATATCACCTATTGGATCATTAACTGTAGCGATAGGTACACCATTAAATTTGTGTAGGTGATCATTAATATAATTATATTGTGCGATGCATCAAGGGTTCACCTTTAACCCTTTGCATTTTGAATTGACACATACTATTGCGGTGTCATAAAAGAGATCTAGTTCATGGTGAAGTATCATTGTCCCAAGATGGTTTCTAGAAGATGGCATGTTGAAATTTGCAAGGTGTAATGGGTCGTCATTTTCATCCACCATTTTCTATGGTATCTTGATACTAACAAAAGATTGTGATTTTTTCGAACTAGTGGAATATCCTATGCATTTGAACTCAAACATGAATTGGGATCATACAAAATTCATTGTGAAAAGGAATCATAAATTCAATCAGATAATCAAAAGATAAATAAAATGTGGAATTACTACAAATGGCAAGGGATAACTTGATGAACTAAAAATGATATGGAATTATATGGATCTCAAGAATTCTCCACTTGATATTATCATTTTTCCCTTCATTTGAGCCAAAACCATAATTATTATATATACATTGTTAAAAGAAACTGTGGAGAGCACAAGACATTCTAAACTCAAATGGAGTTTTCAAGGTCTTTTTTAAGTCAACGGTGTGTCTAATCCATATTTACTTCATGATGTGCATTTATATACTAAGTGCATTGGTTCCCTAAGTTATCATTCTCACTGATAGTAAACCTCTGCAATTACCTCCACAAAGTTCTAATTGTGGAGGTTTGCATTTCTATTTTCATTATACTTCATTTAACTTAGTACATCAATGCCATTGAATATGTAAGCTACACCATGATATTAATTTAGGAAAAAAAACATGTTTATTATCAATGCACTAAAATATTGACAAAAAACTGAGTGAAAGCTTTATTTTATAAATGAAAGGTAAGTTTATGAAAGAAAACCCTAGTCCTTATTCCATTATTTTTCCAAAATCTAGAGGGGAGATTTGTGCAAGAGAGATTTTTCAGGGAAGACTTTGGAGCGAGCATATTTTTCTAAAGAGTTGAATTAGCAAGGATCGGCGTAGCTCACATACAATCGCTTAAAAATTACAAAAAATAAATATTTATCCCTTCTTTTTTATTAGTAAGAGAGAGACGGTTCTTCTATTGCATAGTAACAAAAAAGATGGATACATATTCTAGGCTGACTCCAGAAGCATGGAGTCAGGAAGTGGCCATGGAACCACATGAGAGAGGTGTGAAAAAGGGCATAGGCAGAAAATCTAACCATAACTATAGTTTCCCAACCTTTATACATTGAAAACTGCATACAACTTGAGAGTTTGAAGAAAAAAGAGGGGCTTAGAGAGATCATAAAAAACAAAACCAGCAAAGCTAGGAAGGGTTTCTAGAATTTCCTGGAGGATTCAGCCTCAACCTCAATGGCCTTGCTAGTGTTGGCTTTTTTGGTATCTTTATCAGCCCTCTGGAAGGGAGGTTTAGAGAGATGCATGATATTTTTTATTTGGTTCAGACCTCGCTCAGCATCCTCCTTGAAGGTGTTGACCGTGAGGTTCACATAGTCTCCAAAGCTCTCATGCTCGCTCATTGACCTGGCCAAAATGAATTCCGTCCTCCAATAATTTGAGATGGTAACTGCAGGCCCAAGTTTGAGCTCGAATTCACCATAAATATCATCCTCCATGGTCATGATGGAGTTGTGAATGTGTTCAATATTTTCCTCCTGGAATAGAGCCTCCCAATATGCCCCATGCTCACATTTTCCAGTCGAAGTCATCGTCGAGGAGGACGGTGATTGCCTAATAAGGATGTTGTTATCCAAGGTGTTCACCAGGAAGGGATCCCAAGGCTCCTGGTGAGGACAAGCACTACATCCCGTATGATGAAGACTCGACGACCAAACTTTGTTGCAGTGAATGCTCTGCAAAAGAATCCTTGCAATGGAACTTCTACAAAAAAACCTCTACGCATGAGTGTTGATGGATTGGAGCTCCAGGTCACATATTTTATAGCCAAATCCTTATCGACGAAGTGTCCACTAGTTTCCAAGCTAGATATAATGCTTCATGTCGCAAATATCATATCAAGTTGACTGGTGCAGAGAATGAGTGATGTAAACCATGGCAAATCCGTCGTGAATCTGATGAGAAGCGAGAGGAATATCTTTTAGTTCACTCCAAGGACGTTGAGCGTTAGTCTTCGGACTAGCCAGTATGTGCAAAGCCAGAGCGATGGACATTATGACAGAGATAGCAGAGGAGCAGCATGGGAGAATTATGTTCATGCATCCGCAGGACACAGCCAAGTCTTTAAGCATGGAGGTGGATAAGGGATTGGATTCCACCTGCTGCAACACGTGCCCACTCCCCTTTGTGCCAACTGTCCTCATTCCCATTTGCACCCGCATCCGGGAAATTATTTATCCCAATTGATAATTACAGTGCATTTTCAAAAATAGAAGGGTTTCAAAGTTGCATTTAGTGTTGCAAAACCTAGTTTTATTGTTTTTTCTCTTTTAATTTTATGTAGATACAAACTCTAGCATTAGGAATTTTTTCTCTCTACTATTTGGTAGTGAGATTATTTATACAATGAATATTCATTGGATTTGTTTATTTGTATATGGTAGCCTTGATGTATATTGGATTGGGATCACTCATTGATTGGATTTTAAAACTTGTTACTGCCAATTTTATTTGCAAATGTTTTTGCAGTTTACAATTCACACTACACAGTAACAACACAATGATGTTTTTTTTTTTAAATTTAAAACACACCAATTAGATTAGTATTTTTTTAAAATCATAAATTAAATATGTATCGATGCTAGTTATTGTATCAAATATACCATTTAGTACTATTTGTTATTAAAAAACGTTACATAATTTATTGATACACATAAGGAAAAGATGTGCCAATGTGAAATTTGTAGTGAGTGAACCTATGCATGTTATTGTAGTGTATGCATTGCCTAATCCAAAAATAATTTTAGTCTAGAATTCTTTACTTGGGTTGTCAAACATATTTCACAAACTGTGTATTTCATTATGCAAAGCCTTTGTTGATAGAAGATAGAAATGAATGCGATAAAAGCACACCCCAAGAAGTGAACATGGAAAGTTCTTTTAAATTTTAATATAGAATTAATATATTTGAATTATGTAGGTTTAAATCATGTGTAGTGGATAATGCATGTCATGCAGAGAAAAAAATTGAAGAAACTTCAAAAGATTGTTTGGAATTTGGTGGAAAAGAATGTAGAACTTTATGGAAATGTTGCAAAGAAATGAATTGGGTGGATCAAAATTTTATCAATATGAAGTTTTTATTTAACATTTTACTAATAATGTGCTTCTTAACAATAAATATTGACATAGGGATGGTAGGTGCATGGGGGGATTTTGTTTACAATATCAAAGGATAATGCGACTTAAACTCCCTTGGGGACTGGGGGAGGCCTTTAATAAGCAAACAAAAGCACTAGCTCTATATCAAGGACTCAAAGTGATACAAGGAAAGCAAGTCAAAATCCTGATCATTATTGGTGATTCAATGCTTGTCACCAATAAAATGAGGAACGCATCTATCAACTTCTAGCCAAGAAATTTGAATTGATATACTTTTACCTTATCCTCAATAAACAAAATCTACAAGCATATTTGATGCATATTAAGTAGCACATATGGAAGAAGGAATTTTAGGAAAAAGTGGGGGGTTTCGCATTATTTACAACTCCCATGAACATGGAAATTATGAACGTAATGTTAATTTTCCACTTAGTAGTCATGGACAAGTGGAATTTTATTTTTATGCATGAGATTTTGGATATCAACTTCCACCACCCCCTTATACATTATAATGATACTCCCATGCTTGGGCAGAGGCATATTTTAATGGCATTGGGATTATTTAGAGCAATGGAGTTGGAATAAGTTAGGTTCAAGCTTAATTGGTTTTCATTATTATGCAGAAGAGAGGAAAATTGAAGAGACCTTTTCATGCATTCATCCAATAAGAGGAGGACCAAATGTTTTTTGGGTTGTGGAAATTGAACTCTCACTTAAGGGAAGCCTCGTGGTAGTTTTTAGTGGGGTTGTTGGTTGAGAATCCTCTCAACGGAACTTCTGTGGAAAAACAAATTGTTGAATTATGAAGGACAATACTTGTGGTGGTTTTTGGTGGGGAGTAAGAAGGTGCTTTAATGATCTAGGAGAATATCCAATTGAATTAAAATCAAACTCTTCAAATGCTTAAGAAAATGTTCCAATTGTATAGGGATTGTAGAGAACTTTTTGGTGATAACCATTTTGTCAAATTTTCTCTTCGGATGTAGAAGTTATCACATTTTGAAGTTTTGACATTTGCACCAATCACCTTTCGACACGTGGATTGAAAAAGCAGGGTCTATCTCCAATTTATGAAGCCACTAGGATCGAAAGTCGGGATAACAAATGGCAGTTGTGTTGAGCTCGTGCCAACTATTGAATTTTGACATCAAATAATAGGAAGGTTGAGATTCAGGAGGACAGATTGGCAAGTTCTATTTCCAATTTTGACTTCAGACTCCTGACGTCAGGGTCAAAATAGCTGGAATAGGTCAGCATTAGACAGTCAGGTTCACAACAGTGGATTGCAGATCAATAGTGCAACTTGTTCGACAGTAGTTTAGATCGACGGCTCTAGTTTAAACCGGAGGTTATGTCTGCAAATTTTGATTTTTTTCCATTTGTACATATATTTTTGGATGCGGATATTTGAATTTGATCCTCATTTCATGACATTCTGATCCTAATTTGGGTATGGATTCTTATCCTCCAGATAATTTGGGCATCAAAATGGATTTTGTCCCAAATTGGGCACGTTATCCATGGATCTTCTCCAATCAAGTTCTTCTATTTAATAGACTGTTTTAGAACATGGAATTATAAACATAGAGAGATATGTGAGAGGAAATAGAGGAGGAAATACATCGAGTTTAATGTCTTTTGAGTTTCATACTATAGAAGCAAACAATGTGTTGTCTAGTGCTTGGAGATATTGTGTAGAATACTAAGAGTCTCCATTTGTAAGCTTTACGTATCACATTGGTTTTGTATGCTTTATTTGTGCATAGTCATATTTATATCATTCTCCAGAATTGATATAACCTTTTTCATTTGAAGAATAAACTTAATCTATCACACTAGAAGTGGACCCGGAGACATAGGAATTCTGAGTTGAACTATGTTAACAAGTTACAGTTTTCATTTTCATGGTTGCAGTCTCTGTGTATCCTCGTAATTATGTTCATATTGTTATTTTTAAAACTTAGCAATTAAGCACAATTCACATTTACATTCTAGATGGTTAACTAAAAGGTCCTGGAGTTTACATATCATGTTGGTATCAAAGAAGTTTTAACCCAAGAATTGTGAGTATGTGAATACTAACTAGGGATAAGCTTAAATTTGGTAAAGGAGAACTCGATCCTTTCAACTCATAATTTGGGCATGCACATCAGACCAAGAAAATGGAAAATGAATACTATTAGGAAGAAGATGAGAAGGATTTTAAAAAATATTTCTACCAGACGGTTGGCAGGGTAGAGAAGTTGTTTGTATATTATCAAAGAATATTTGAGAACAAGATAAAGAAGCAGATGAAAAAAATAGGGAGTACCTTGGGGAAAAAAGGTAATAGAGGAGACCCTCCTAAAACTCCACTTTCTCCATCATCGTCATCTTCTTCTAATTCTAGTTCTTCTAGCAATTCATTTGATGCGCGTAAAAAAAACTTTGAGAATTCTGATCTAGATATACCATTGTTGAAGCTTTACATAAAATATAATTTTCCCATGTTTAAAGGATAAGTTAATGCTGAGAAACTGGATGATTGGGTTAGGAAATAGAGGTTTATTGCAGAATCCAAAAGTTGGTAGGAGATTAAACCAAAATCCAATTGGCCTCACTCTGATTGGGAGGAAATACTCTCGTATGGTGGGTAAAAAAAACTTAGGACTTTCTTGTTAAAGGTAAGGTCATTTCCTCATGGTATGAGTTTGTGTAAGCATTAAAAAAACAATTTTATCCATTAGGTTATATGCATCAGGATGTGATGGATTGGAAAATTTTTAGACATGGTAAATGACATAGTGTGTAGGACTATACACAAGAATTTAGGAAAAGGGATTTAGTGTTAGGTATTCCTCTCTATACCTGAGAAACACTTATTAAATATATAGGTGGTTTACATGGTTATTTAAAACATATTATCTTAATGTTTAACTGTAACAATTTCGATGAAGTATGTGTTCAAGCCACCCATATTGAGTCTAAAGGGGAAAATGTTGTTGACAACTATTCCAAGAAACCTTTCAAGTTAGATGGAAATAAGTTAAAAGGAAAATGGAAAGGTAAGCAGACCGTCACTATTACAAAAGAAGGTGGCAAGACCTCATGTTCTCACTACAACAAGGGACATGATGTATCACAATGTTGTAAGTTACCTCGAGAATTAAGACCCAAAAGGTATAGAGGGAACAAGGATAAAACTTCAAAGTCAATAATAATGCTTTAGTACTGCAAGATGTGGTATCCAACTCTTGTGATGACACCAAAGTCACAATTGTTGGAATCCAAGGTAAATATGAAGGTATGTCTATTTCTCATCATGCAAATACAAGTGCAAGTATACAGTCTTCTTCTAGACAACATGATAAGAAATGATATGAACTCTTTCATGTTCAAGTCATTACAAAACATACAAAAGTTGATAAGTTATTTGATAGTGGGTCACAAGTAATTTAGTTTCTAAATAAGTGGTAAAGAAACCTTGTTTAGCTACTATACCTCATGAAAATCCACATCCACTAGGATGGATCACTAATGATGCACAATTGCAAGTAACAAACAAATGTATATTAAAATTTGAAATTTTCGATAAGTTCAAAGATGAGGTATATATTAACGTAATACCACTGGACATAAGTGACATTATACTTGGAATCCCATCTTTGTATGACTGGAAGGCCATATTTTATAGGGAGAAGAATCATTATCAGCTTTTCAAGTTTTGTATTGAATATGTTATACATGCACACCGTATGAAAACAAGCTTGTCACTAAGTGTTGCAGGTCATTTTAAAAGGTTGGTGAATGCTAGTAAAATTTTTGTATTGATGTTGATTAAAGTCAAAGAGAATAATTATTCCACGTCTAAAGCCTTTGAAGGAGGTGATGTGAAACATAAATTTGAAATGGTTAAAATAAATTATGAGTATAATAAAGTATTTCAGGAACCAACAAGATTACCACCCAAAAGAGGGATACAAGTATAGAAAGATGTGCCACTTCCAAACATTGGTATGTATCGTATGTCCATGTGAAGAATGAAGAGATCAAGAAACGTATACAGGATCTAATTGGAAGGGGAATCATTTTGGTGCCAAAGAAGGATGGATCTTGGAGAATGTAAATTGATTACCGATCTTTGAACAAGATCACAGTAAAAAACATGTATCCACTTCCACGGATTTATGATTTACTTGATAAATTGAAACATGAAGTTTATTTTCTAAGTTAGACTTGCGTAACGGTTACCATCATATTAGAATATTTGGAAATGATATATGGAAGATTGCTTTCAAGATAAAACAAGGGTTGTACAAGTGGCTAGTTATGCCTTTTAGGCTATGTAATGCCTCAGCTACCTTCATGAGAGTGATGAATGATTTCTTTCGACCATTCATCGATGATTTTTCCATTGTCTACTTAGATGATAATATTGTTTTTAGTCGCACTTTGGAAGAGCATGTTTCTCATGTGAGAAAGGTGATTGACGTATTAAGGAGGGAAAATTTGTATGTAAAGTTATAAAAATGATTTAACAATAATATTTAGTGTACTTGGGCAATATTATTAGTGGACGTAATTTAAGGGTATATACTACCAAGGTGGAAGTCATTGTAAATTGTCCAAGGACAACTACATTGTAATGCCTCAGTTTTGACCCCGGTTACATTAAAAAGGTACATGATGTATATATTGTAATTAATCGTGGTGTGGAGCTAAAGGCAAAAGCCCCACCATCGATTTGGTCGTGTACATTTCGGCAATAGGGATCGTTGTCGATGGTATATCGTGCTATCCAGCACATTATAGTTTTGGCATCATGTAAATATGCACATCAATTAAAATAAACCCATAGCCAGCTACGACGGTGTAATGTTAAATGAGAAGGCCATGATTCCTAAGGTTAACGGGGGGTTGTCTAACCCGTGGGGGCCATTGGGAGTTTTCCATGTGTTGACCACCCACTAAACTTCTGTTGTTTGATTAGTTGGGAGCCGTTATGGCTGGGGAGTGGTGGGTGGTGGGACTGCCCATATTTTCCCCACATACACTCCACCAGCGAGCTCGCTCTTCCTCATGCAGTTTTGGTCTTACTCATACACAATCAGGGGGGTTGCTTCCTCACGCGGCCACCATTTGGGGGATCCCGATCGCTTGTTCCTTTCACGCAAGTGTCATAGGGTCTACTCCAGAACTTTTTCTGATTTTTTATCCTATGCAAGCTTCTCCCTTCCATGCATGGAGCTGGGAAAAGGGTTTACTGTTGCCATGAATTTCCCTGTGCAGGGACCATTCACACTCATTGTCATGTGTGTCTATGCATCCCATACCGATTTCGATGGTAAGTGAATGTCTCCTTACTAAGTGTGGCAGTGTATGTTATCGACTGTGGTCTGCATTTAGGCTTTTCCCTTGTCTATGATGGGAGTCTGTCTTCTTCCCCATCTGCAGACTGTGTAATGTTCCCATCATTTCATTGTGAGGATTGGGGCTGTTGTCTTCCCCTTGGTTTTGGGTTACTTCTTGGTTGACTGTGTCTTCCCTTACATTTTGTGGGTTTGCATATGTGTTTCCCCTATCTAGGCTGAGAATCGGACCTTTTCATCTCCATGTGGGATTTGCTGTGAGTTTTTGTTTCTCCCGTTGTTGCAATCGTAAAAGCGTGGCTGTTGTCTTCCCCTGGTTTTTGGGTTGATGTGTGTGCAAGTACCTTTTTGGGTTGCTGCTGAGTTGTTTTGGCCATGCTAGGGCCAAGAACAACTCTGATTCGTCTTGTTTACTTGAGTTGTGTTCACCTTGTCATTTGGGGTTGTCACCCTCTTGTATTTATCTTCTCACAGAGCTGTGGACTGTTTGTTTTACTACGGTATGCAGTGGTTGGTGTTTGGACTATTGAGAGTAGGATTAGAGGCTAGGTATGCTTGAGAAAACTGGTGTTTGGAGCTACTCAGACAGAGTTAGACTGCTGGCTTTCTTCTCCACAACCCTTGAAGAGTATAGGAAAGGTAAGTCAGGGCCTGAGGGACTGTGAAGCAGAGAAAGGACTTATTCCTGGTGTTGGGTGTGTGGATGTCTTAGAAGTCAGGTTAACTCTGGTGTAGGCATCCTTAGCTCTTCAATGAGGCCACCAACTTAGCATTTAGCCTTTCCTAGCTCCTTGACGGCCTGATAAACCCTACTGTGTGGGTTTGGCTTATTTGTGTACCTTGGCTATGTGTAAGCCTAATTTGACCCTTATTCCTTGAGGAATCATGCCCAGCTCAGGGGTGGCAGTGTTGGTGAGAGATTGATGAGCACGCTGGCCTATGGTTGGGTGGAACGCTGTGGCGATGTAGCTAGTTGTGGGACGAATTCTTTTTAAGATGAGTATTCTTGACTATTATCTCTCTGCATTTATATTTACTGATTAATGAATATGATGAACATGTGGTATGCTTGAATGAACATATGTTGCTTCTGCTATGTATATGAAGGATTTTGCATCTTAGTATGTTTTATGTTTTAAGCTTTATATTTCAGCATTATATGCTTGTTCATGTTCATGGGGATATTTGCCTGGAGGTTTTTGTTTGTTTGGTAGCGTCCTCCTCGTCGGTCAGAGGGTTGGGGACGTTACAGTGTGGTATCGAAGCAAAGGTTACAGCATGGGCCTGAATGGCCCATGAAAGGTAATTTAACAGAGGCAGGTTTCTTACTGCCCAGAAGAAACCAGGAGGAAATGGGTGAAAGATAGGAAAAATTCATAAAATTTTCTAAGTGCCAGAACTATTGGCTCATCGAAAAACTTAGTGAGAAGTTCTTCCGATGCAACAGAAGAGCCAGTCTAAAAGTCACCCAACGAGGGACAAACAGCCTTGGTTTCAAAAAAAATTCTAAGTGCTTGGTCGTCGGCACATCGGAAAACTTAGACAGATGGACCTCCAATGCAAACCCCGGCGGCAGCGAAATTAGTTAGACGGATCGGCGACATCCTGTTGATCGACCACTTGATGCCGACCATCGACGATCGGTGCCACTAAGTTGAAGGGATCGTCGATGACACGTCGATGGAGGTTAGTAAATCGATCGGTGACATTAGTCATTTGGACTGCCGACAGCAACGGAGAGAAAATTTTGGAGAAAACTTTTCGAAGTAGTGGAATCATCGGCGATTGACAATGATTATTTGATCTCATCGTCGATGCCTAGATGATCAAGTTTCCAACGTAGTGAAAAGTTTGGTGACTACATCGAAAGAGGTTAGATGATCGTGTGCCACCGTTTTGGATGGCTAGACAACTATGCTTCCGATGGGTAGAGCCTCTGACCGCCGATGCCGCAGAGGATAGTTGCTCCAACGGCCGATGCGACAGAAGACAAGGCAGGACATTTTTCAAAAAAAAATCTAAGGAACAAAATCATCGACGATCGGAGAGGAATAGTTGTTGACATCGTCGATGAATATTTGTTAACATCATCTATGAATATTTGTTGACATCACCGATGAATAGTTGAAGGAAGAGCCGATGTAAGAGGAAAATTCAAAAAAAATTCTAAGTGTTCGTTCAGCCATCGGAAAATGTTAGTTGTACGGATCATCGATGAACACCGGAAGGAATTAGTGGTTCGAGTGCCGCCATTGCGAAAGCCTAGAGCACTAATCCTCTGATGGACAAAGGTTCCAACTGCCGATGTCGATTAAGTTGTGTTTCAGTTTGCCGATCGAAAATCATTAGGGGATTGGGCTACCGATCGAAAAAGGATCAAAGTTGATGAACCATCGTTGCGGCCACCTAAGGGACTACCCGTCCGATGTAATAAAGGATCTGATCGTCGACACATCAAAGCTGTATTTCCACCTAGATCATCGATGTGTAGAGGTTAGTCCTTCCGACGGCCGATGGGGTATAAGGTCTGCGGAGACCGCAGTGATAGTATCACCCGTCATTACGGCTGCTTAGGGAACTATCCTGCCGATGCATTAGTCTTTCCACTCGTCGATGCTGAGGTGTTTAGTGAATAGAAGTTTCAAGTTTTGATAACATAACTACGGTGGTGTTTAGTGCTTGAGAGTGCCAACACTGCGGAAGTATTGAGGTTTAATCCACCGATACCAACCCGTTCGATGAAACAATGAATCCGATCGCTGATCGGAAACGATTAGTGGATCAGATGTCGATCGGAAGAGTTAGGGCTTGTGGAACCGCTGTTACGGACGCCTATGGGACTAAGTGTCTGATGCCATAGTAGGATGTCACTCCGACTGCTGACAAAGTTGTGATCCATAGAAATTTTAAAGGGATCGTTGGCCACCGTTGCAGAAGCCCTGACAATTATCCACCTGATGCACAGAGCATCCGACTACCAACGCAGCGGTTAGTCAATTTTCTCACCGATGAGGTTCAGAAGAGTAGACAAACAACCCGTTGATACAGTAGATAAAATTATACGTTCTAGCCACCAAAACACGGGAAGGTTAGTGAATAAAGGACCCGATGAACAGTCGATTTTCTCACCGATGCAGATCGGGAGTTTAGTCAATTTTCCCGCCAAAACGCCAGAGAGTTAGCAGGGAAGAGACCCAATCTGAAAAGGAAATTTGGGTTTTTCAAGTGAATTTCTCAACAATTTTTAACTGTTATCAGTGGATTTTTTTCATTAGTTTCAGGGATAAAAAGGAAGGAAATCCTAAGTGGCTAAAGTTAGCAATTCAGACCAAAATACAGTTGTGTGTTTTGCCTAAATTTGATGAAAATCATCATTTTAGAAGTAGGTGTGGTTTTCACACCCAAAGTCAGAATGAAGCATGTGGATAGGCATTGGAAAGCTTATCCAGCAAGGAATAAGGAGGAATCCCCAGAGTTTGAATGCGGTGCTGCAAAGTACTAGTGACTATCAATATGGAAAAATCTGGGAATCACATGCCTAGAGGTAGCAAGACCATGAAGTCAAACCAGCTGTTGTGTGGAAGAGGAGTTCCATGCAAAGATAAGGGACTTGAAAAGGGAAATTTCCTTAAACCCTGTCTTGATAATTATAATTACATTTTATAAGTTTCGTACATGAAATGTATGAGGATATGCCTTGCATGCATAGGATATTACATGTTGGTAAGAGTAGCGAGAATTATACACTTATAATGAACCACTAATGGTAAATATTGCATTGGTGTTGGCATTAGTGGAAAAACCAATGACAACCTGGACATGGCTGAATATGTTGCTGATGCTAATGAATGTGACCAGCAACCCTATGAAGAAAGGGATAAGGCAACAAAACCAGGATCAAAAGTTGGTGAGCAACTTCTGCAATCTCCTGCAAGAGACCAACCAAACTGGTAATGTCAAGGGTGTAAGTAGGACCCATGAAGGTAAGGGTTCAATTATGACAATTGCATGGAGTGGCAATGGCAATATATCTCATACCGTGTGAGTATTTAAAATTTAGGCTGCATTCATATAAAAATGTGGCATGCCTGTATGTGTTGTTATGAGCTTAATAGCCCAAAGAAAGTAAGTACTTATAGTCTTGATTATAGCAATGCATCCTATATGAAGTAGTCATGGTTAGGCCATGCATGGTATGTTTGAATGCATAAGTATTCCTGAATCAATACAAGGTAGGATTGAGTGGATATGCATTAAAATATTTCATAAATCTTGTGGTTATGCATTGAATACATGCATATGAAAAGTATGAGTCAATATTGTAGATATGAATACATAAGTATGGGTGCAAATGTTGTGATCCATTGCATGAATGCATAGAGATAGTGCATGTGTCATTATGAATAACTAATGGCTGAAATGATGAATTGATGACAATTCTGGAACCATTTTAAGAGCTGATGTGAATGCAGGATAGTAAGTGCATGAAGAAGTTAGTCATGATCAATTGGCGGTCAGAAATGCTCTATGGAAGGGCAAGGGGATACAAATGATACGCTTGTGAAGTTTTGGGTAGATTATTTGGGGCATGGAAAAGTGGATAAGACCATGACAAATACCGGAATCTACCTTATGAAAGAGCCAAACCTCATGAGAAGAGTCTCATGGTTTTGAACATAGTTTGTATGCTGAATGAATTGTCAATTTAAAATTGTAAATTTCAGATTTAAGAAATTGCTACAATAACTACTAATCATGATTGGCTTGCATAGAATTGTGTCAGGAGGACGCATTGTAAGTGGGTGCTCATGTTATTCTAGTAAGCATAAGATCATAATGGGCATAGTGGTGTTGCTTACAAGAGACCCGCTGATGAGGATCACCTCATTGCCAAGCAAATCGATTTCTATAGTAGACAGAGTTGCAATTTCACATTGAATTTAATTACTAATGTCATTGCTTGGTTATGGAACAATCAATTTGGATTGTATTATCAGATAATGATTGACTGTTTGGCTATTTGATGAATGTGCCAGAGGTACACACTACAGGAATATCATGTGTGATGGCCTGCAGGAGCCAAACTTCATGGGAAGGTTTTCCCTTATCTTGGAAATGGGTTTCGGGTGAAACTCCATTGGACATTTTGGGAATGTCTCATCTACACTACATGTTTGGTAAGCAACATGAGTGAGATGGTATAGGTTATGTTGGTAAGACATGTGTGGATACAAAATGTAAAGAGGAATTGGGATGGAAAACCGAGGGACTGTCAACTTAGAGAAGGGAGCCCCCATTCCTCCTTAATGAAGGAATACTGCATCGACAAATGGATAAGTGTTCTGTGACCCTAGCTAAGAATACACATGTCAAATTATTAAAATTCCATACACAGAACATGTTTTGATTTTATTATGACTGATTGCTTGAGTATGAATAGGGCCTACATGGCACACAACGGAAAAGGGTGCACACTTTTCTGATGTCAGATCATGAAAGGGTTTTTGCAATATTGATTACACCCTCGGGAGTGGACGCACTCCTGGTGTCTCAATACTTGATAGTGAATGATGTGAAATATGATTATAGTTTTAGAGCAATAATGCTAACGAATATGCTTATATTGCTTGTGTTTTCAGGCTAAATAGATGTAGTCTGGTATTGTACACTAAATGGACAATGGCTTGAGCTCATCCGACCTTCTACTAAAGAGCACAGAGAAGGAGACATTCCCGAGGGACTGTCAGCTCAGAGAAGGGAGTGGTCTCTTGTGTGATATGGGGTAGTGGAATTAGAGCTCACTACTATAAATGAAACCTGGAAATGGTCGTTTATTGTTGATATAAGTGCATGTGTTATTGTTGATGGCCTAATAAACCCAACTGTGTTGGCTTGGTTGATTGGTTGTTGATATAAGTGTATTGTTGAGATAAGTATAGGCGATTTGTTGACGTTCCGATAAACCCAACTGAAGGTTGGCTTGATTGTGCCTGATATATATATATATATATAAGGATGTTGTGAAGCAGCCTGCGTGCTGGCCTAACATCCAAGTCCATAGGCGATCCCAAGGCTTGCAAAGCGAAGCAGGATCCTATGGACCAGCAAGGAAATGCACAATACAGATAAGCATTGGATTATTTCGCAATTTCTTCCTTATGAATATACATGTGTATATGATTTGGTTATGATGTTTTAAGCTCTTTTTTAAGAGATAAAAACCATTGAGAATAAACTAAACATGTGAATCTATTCAATGTTTGAATATAGGTATCGTTGGGAGCGAGGACTATGAGAGCATCCTAGGGGTTCATGTGCACATGTGGCTGTCCTAAAGAGCTCAGAATGAGCAGTAATGAAAAATGTGCTAGTGAGACTGTGAAGGTCCTAGTAGCCAAGACAAACCATGTGGGGAGGCTTCATGGTTGAGAGATCTGAAATAGACCGGAGACACTAAGTGTCATGACCAAGAGGGATTGGTCCAGCATTCACGGTGAAGTGAAAAAGGCTGAGAGCATGAAAAGCCATAGCGGTGGTGTGGGTTCTAGGATGGAACAAAACAAAGAGGAAAAAAAAAAACTCTTGTTTCTCTCTCTTGCCCTTTTGATTTTATATATATATATATATATATATATATTTATGCATTGTGAAAACAAAAGATTGTTGAATGCATGTATGACTGAAAATGGAATGTGTGTATTTTCTTAAAGTAAATTGTGAATGTTGGAATAGTTAATTCACTTCCCAAGAATGGACATGAATGAGCTCATGTGCCTTTTGGAAAAGCATGAAAAATATGAAAGTCTCCTTGATGAGACTTGGCCTGTTATCGAATTGGGTAATTAATTGACTGATTTTAATGCCTATATTATGCTTGGTCTAATAGGATTTCAATGATGCATTTCATAGGTGAGAAAGGTGAAATCCAGTGGTGCACATTGATCATGGCAGCAGACCAAAAGCTATTGGACTTGGATGGAAGTCTCCTTCAAATGATTGCCAAGACCCAAGAGAATCTTGGAGAGATGCTCAAGATATAGAAAAGGCAGAATGAGATGAACCACCAGATTTTGCAAGACTCTATTGGTTTGCAAAAGGAGGTAAAAATCCTTATGGGGGAAATCCGTAAAGGCAAGGAAAGTGGATCAATGATGGGAAATTCATCCAAGCAATCCGTTAAGAAACGGTCCAGGAATGAAGACTCAGAGGAAATTGAGCAGGTAAAGATGAAGCAGCCAACGAAATGTTGGAAATGCGGAGGACATCATTTACACCAGGACTACCCAACGAGGGAACATAAAGAGGGCAGCAGCCACAAAGTTCCTCGACTTAGGGATGAGCCGAAAGCTGAGAACTAGCAGGAGAAGCTCGTGGAAGCCGAGGGGCTTGGTCCTAAAAGTTCAAGTAAATAATTGAACGTGGGACAAATCTGCAAAATTTTGAAATTTTGGATGTGCAAATTGTATATGTGTTCTTATGTATTGGAACATTGAGGACGGTGTTATTTCAAGGGGGAGGGGATTGTAATGCCCCATTTTTTACCTCGGTTACATTAAAAAGGTACATGATGTATATATTGTAATTAATCGTGGTGTGGAGCTAAAGGAAAAAGCCCCACCATCGATTTGGTCATGTACGTTTCAGCAATAGGGATCGTTGCCGATGGTATATCATGTTATCCGGCACATTATAGTTTTGGCATCATGTAAATATGCACATCAATTAAAATAAACCTACAGCCAGCTACGACAGTGCAACGTTAAATGAAAAGGGCATGATTCCTAAGGTTAAGGGGGGGTTGTCTAACCCATGGGGTCCATTAGGAGTTTTCCATGTGTCAACCACCCACTAAAATCCTGTTGTTTGATTAGTTGGGAGCAGTTATGGCTGGGGAGTGGTGGATGGCAGGAATGCCCGTCTTTGCCCCACATACACTCCACCAGCGAGCTAGCTCTTCCTCACGTGGAGGGAAGGGGAATGGTCACCACTCTCCCACTCTTCCACTCACGGTTTTGGTCTTGCTCATACACATGAAGGGGGGTTGCTTCCTCACGTGGGAACCATTTGGGGGATCCCAATCGCTTGTTCCTTTCACGCAGGTGTCATAGGGTCTACTCCGGAACTTTTTCATATTTTTCAGTCTGTGCAAGTTTCTCCCTTCCATGCAGGGAGCTAGGAAAAGGGTTTACTGTTGCAACGAATTTCCCTGTGTAGGGACCATTCACATTGGGGGTTGTGTGTGTCTGTGCGTCCCATACTGATTTCGGTGGTAATTGTATGTCTCCTTGCCGAGTTTGGTTGTGTAGTTATCAATTATGGTCTTCGTTTAGGATTTTCCCTTGTCTATTTTGGGAGTCCGTCTTCTTCCCCATCTGCAAACTGTGTAATGTTGCCATCGTTTCATTGTGAGGATTGGGTTTGTTGTCTTCCCCCTGGTTTTGGGTTGCTTCTTGGTTGACTCTGTCTTCCCTTACATTTTGGGGGTCTGCGTATGTGTTTCCCCTGTCCAAGCTGAGAATCGAACCTTTTCATCTCCATGTGGGATTTGCTGTGAGTTTGTGTTTCTCCCATTGCTGCAGTGGTAAAAGCGTGGCTGTTGTCTTCCCCTGGTTTTTGGGTTGCTGTGTGTGCAAGTACCTTTTTGGGTTGCTACTGATTTTTTTTGGCCATGCTAGGGCCAAGAACAAATATGATTCGTCTTGTTGACTTGAGTTGTGTTCACCTTGTCATTTGGAGTTGTCACCCTATTGTATTTATCTCCTCATAGAGCTGTGGACTGTTTGTTTTACTGCGGTATGTAGTGGTTGGTCTTCGGACTGTTGAGAGTAGGATTAGAGTTTGGGTATGCTTGAGAAAACTGGTGTTTGGAGCCACTCAGACAGAGTTAGACTGCTGGCTTTCTTCTCCAAAACCATTGAAGAGTATAGGAAAGGGAAGTCAGGGCCTGAGGGACTGTGAAGTAGAGAAAGGCCTGATTCCTAGTGTCAGGTGTGTGGATGTCTTAGAAGTCAGGTTAACTCTGGTGTATGGGGCCTTATCTCTTCAACAAGGCCACCAGCTTAGCATTTATCCTTTCCTAGCTCCTTGACGGCCTGATAAACCCTACTGTGTGGGTTTGGCTGATTTGTGTACCTCGGCTATGTGTAAGCCTACTTTGACCCTTATTCCTTGAGGAATCATGCCCAGCTTGGGGGTGGCAATGTTGCTGAGAGATTGATGAGCACGCTGGCCTATGGTTGGGTGGAACGTTGCAGCGACGTAGCTGGTTGCGGGACAAATTCTTTTTAAGATGAGTATTCTTGACTATTTTGTCTCTGCATTTATATTTACTGATTAATGAATATGATGAACATGTGGTATGCTTGAATGAACGTATGTTGCTTCCGCTATGTATATGAAGGATTTTGCATCTTAGTATATTTTATGTTTTAAGCTTTAGATTTCAGCATTATATGCTTGTTCATGTTCATGGGGCTATTTTCCTGAAGTTTTTTGTTTGTTTGGTAGCATCCTCCTCGCCGGTCAGAGGGTCAGGGATGTTACATACATTAACCAATATTGGAGAAATTTCAGAGTCGTTTTGTCCTCCATTGCAGCACCATTACATTCATTTCCAAGTGTTAAGCAATCTTTCTAGTGGGGAGTAAAACAACAAAAATCCTTCAATACTTTGAAGGAAAGAATCAACACCACACCATTTTTAGCATTTCCATATTTACGACAACCATTTGAGATTAAAACATATGCTAGTGGTTTTTCCATGGGAGTAGTTCTTATGCAGATACAAACACCAATCTGTTATCGTTCTGAAACATTTTCAACTATGGTAAGTAACTATCCTACCTATGATAAATAAATATATCCATTGGTACTGAGTGTTAAAAAATGGAATCATTATCTAATGGGTAAAGAAACTATTATACATATTGATCATCAACCACTTCAATATTTTCACTCACAAACAAAATTACAATAGAGTAGGAATTTTAGGTGGATGGGGTTTCTACAACAATTTCTCTTGATTAAAATATATAAGAAGGGGTTCAGAATAAATTTATGTTGTCTAGACCTCCCATGATTGCATCCATTATTCTTCAAAATAATTCATTAGCCCAAACAAGTTGTATTAACAAAAATGATGAAGATAAAGATTTTAATAATGTGTATGCTTCATTAATAAAAGGCAAACAAATAGAAGAGAAGAATTGTCATTTGCATGTTAATATTTTATATTGCATGTGAAAAAATTGTATCCCACAGAAATAAAGGATGCATGCAATTCGAGAAGTACATTCCTCCCGTATTGTTGGTCATTTTCAAGTAGGTTAAACACTGGCATAATTGCAAAGGTACTGTTATTGGCCACATATGCAGGAATCTATTTATAAATATATAAGGAGTTGTGTGATGTGGGAAACTAGTCAACCTAGCAATAGAAAATTGGGATTGTACACACCTCTTCCAATTCCTTCCCATCCTTAGGAAAGTATTTATATGGACTTTGTTGGTGGGCTACCTTTGTCTCATAAAGGGAATGATTATCTATTTTTGGTACTGGACAGGTTCAATAAAATGTATATTTTGATGCCATGTCAGAAACAAATCACAGTTGAACAAATAGCTCATTTATTCTTCCAGCTTATTTGGGTTAATTTTGGGCGTCATGACTCCATTGTATTTTATCGGGATTCCCAATTCTTGGGAGAGTTTTGATCAAACTTATGGGGGATTTGGGACACTAAACTTAGGAATAGCAACATTCCATCCACAAACTGACGGACAGACAGAGGTGGTAAATAGAATATTTAATCAACTTCTTTTTGGTTACTACAACAAACATCCTAAGATTTGGCATGAACCGTTGCAATACATACAGGATGCTTACAACAGGAAAAACACTCTTCTACTTAGAAATTTCCTTTTAATACTTGCTTTGGATATCAGCCCAAAACACCGTTGGGGTTTTTCTTTTGGAAAACTAAATGTGGCAAGTGAACATCTCGATGCCAACAAATCCTTAAATTTCATTCAATACACCACATCATGGTTCCAACAAACCTTTAAAGTTCACTCAACGGATCCAGGAAGTGAAATGGGAAATTCAAGAACAGTTAGAGAAAATCCAGACAAAGTATAAGGCCATGCATGATATGCATCAAGTTTATCATCAATTTCAGGTCATTGACAGAGTTTCCTTATATATAAGTAAAGAAAGACTAAAAGGAGATGACAAAAATCTCAAGCCGATCAGGCATAGTCCTTTTGAAATTCTAGAAAATGTGTGCACTAATATTTTTCACTTGAATTTACCTCCGTATATGCAGATATATTCAGTTGTGAATGTTGAGAATCTTAAGTTTTGTTAGAATAATCAACCCATAGTTTACCCACTTAGACATTAATTTAATTATTTTTGTCTTATTAGCCTAGTTCATGTGTCCCACCTTGTGCAAGCTGTCTTTTACCAATCCATAGTGGTCAAACTTGCCTTATTTGACTCATGTAGCACATGGGAAAGTCCAAGGAATCAAATTTGCTTTATTCCTGGCCTCCTAGGCGCCCTTCTGCTTTTTCTGCTTTATTGCCTGCTTTTTCAGTGTTTTAAGGCAAATGGGAAAGCTAGACTAGGTGAGGTGAACTAGTTTTTTGTCCTCTTCATCCTCCACTCTTTTCTCTTTGAAAAAGCATGTATGAGATGCCATTCCACCACTCTTTATCTTGCCTAAGCCATTTTTCCAATTCGTGAGCTCCATGAAAGATTTGGGATCAGCTTTTTACACCTATGG
The DNA here is from genome assembly GCA_001517045.1 of Pseudotsuga menziesii. Taxonomy (NCBI): domain Eukaryota; kingdom Viridiplantae; phylum Streptophyta; class Pinopsida; order Pinales; family Pinaceae; genus Pseudotsuga; species Pseudotsuga menziesii. The sequence goes on from LPNX010128229.1 coordinate 160,009, forward strand.
GGGATTTGCTTATTTTTAGTAAGCCTGCTTTATGCTAGATTCGAATTGCTCCTCATGCATTCGAATCCCTGATGTATATTATTTATTAAGCAACCTATTATGTTATAGGGTTGGCTATTTTACACTGAGTTAATACAGTTTAGTGTTCAGCTCCAATTTCAGTCTCTTTTGTGAGTGATTTTGCATGATCAATTGTTAATTGTTGTGAGTAAAATTAATCTATCACTGGGTTCAATTTCCACATGGTATCAGAGCCATTTTAGATTGATTTCTCTCCTTCAAAATTGTTTTGCAGGTTCGACATCAGTGACTGGGAGCCTTCTACTGACAGTCGGGACAGATTTTCTAAGATATGGATCAATCACATAAAACTATCTTGACTCCCTTCAATTTATTTGAATGGAAAGCAAAGATGGAGATACTGTTGAGAGCGAAATGCCTCTACAGGGTGACTATGGCAACAGAAGCAGATCCCAATGCAGCTACATAGAAGATAAAATGGCACAACAGAAGGGATGAGGCCTATGGTCTCCTGTGTCTGAGTATTTCTAGAGACCTCCTTTTCCATCTTGATGGATTGACATCACCGAATGAAGTATGGGAGAATATTTCTGATATTTTTGGAAAGATAGATGAGATGAGGGGACATGAAATTGAAAATGAGCTGATTTCTCTGAGTCCAAATAGTTTTGAATCCCTGTAGCTATATTTCTCCAAGTTCAAAGCACTAGTTTGCAGCTGAAACAGTGTGGGATCGAAAAGAAAGATGATCATCTTGTCTTTCCCATCCTCTCAAAGCTAGGCCCTGACTATTCAGTTTTTATTTCAACCTTCTATGCCACAAAACTGACAGCTCGAACCTGGAAGATGCCTAGCCTTGCAGATTTCATGGAATCTCTCACACAAGAACAGGACAAGCTGGTGATGATGGGCACCATCAAACCATCCAAAGATCAAGCTTTGATTGTTGGATATTCAAAGGTGGATTCAAAAAGCAAAAAGAAATCTAAAAAGCCACCTGAGCAAAAGAGAGACAAGAAACAGTCTCCTGAAGAGCCACAAGGTTCCAAGAAGAACTACCAAAAGAAGAAAAACAAAGGTGAAATGAGCAAGTGCGCATACTGCAATAAGGGCAATCACTCTAAAATCTCTTGTATGAAAAAGCAAATCAATATGCTGACCCAACTCATGGAGAAGAATGGTATATCCCTTCCAAACAGCTCAAAGAAGAGAGAAGGAGGATCAAGTTCATATGACAGAGAGAGAGTTCATGCATTGGTTGTTGGCACATCAAGCTCACCCAGTTTTATCATTGATTCTGGAGCTTCAAGACACATGGTTTCGACCAAGGAGGCCTTCTCCTCACTTGACATGTCGAACGGACCACCTATAGTACTGGGAGATGACTCTCTCACTGAAAGTTTGGGCAAAGGGAGGATTGATCTTGATCATGGTCAGTTCAGCAATGTCTTGTATGTGCTTGGTCTTGCCTCCAACCTCTTGTCAGTGTACCAGATGACCCACACTGGGTCTCCTAAGAAAGTCATATTCTCACCTAATGAATTTGAGATCATAGAGATCTCAAGTGGTAGAGTCATTGCAAAAGGAGTTGTGAATCATGCTCAAAAGGTATACATGTTCTCACACTTCCTACCCTACTCAAACCCCTCTGCTCTTCTGATTCATGCTAATGAAGCAAGCAAGCTTTGGCATGAAATATTTGGCCACCTAAACTACAAATATCTTTCTGATCTTAGTGAAAAGGAGATGGTCATAGGGTTTCCCAAGATAAAATTTTCCAAAGGAGTCTGCCAAGGTTGTATCCTAGGAAAACACCTAGAGCATAAATTTGAGAGAGCTAGTCATGAGAGAACCTTTGCACCCCTCGAGCTGATACACAGTGATGTTGCTGGCCCATTCCCTCATATGTCCATGATTCAGGCCAAATATGCATTGACTTTCATTGATGACTTTTCCAGGTATTGTTGGGTTCACTTCCTGAAACACAAGTCTGAAGTTTTTGGCCTATTCAAAGTCTTTAAGGCTTTGGTTGAGAACCAGTCTGGAAGGAAAATCAAGGCCCTCATATTTGACAATGGTGGTGAGTATGTCAAGTCTGCTTTTATTAATTATTGTGCAATTGCAAGTATTCATATGCAGCATTCTATCCCTTACACACCACAGCAAAATGGTGTTGCTGAGAGGAAGAACAGATCACTGAAGGAGATGGCAACATGCATGATGGAGGCCAAAACTTTGCCACCAAAGTACTGGGCCGAAGCTATCAACTTTGAAGCCTATATTCAGAATAGGGTGCCTCACAAACAGCTTGATGGTATGACTCCCTTCGAAGCATGGAGTGGGCACAAGCCAGATGTGACCCATTTCAGGATTTTGGGTTCAAAGGCTTGGGCTAGAATTCCAACAGAGAAGAGGAAGGCTTTGCAGCCCCAAATCCAAGAGTGTCTTTTTGTTGGATAATCTGAAGATTCAAAAGGGTACAAACTGATAAATTTGAGCACAAATAAATCCTTCATCGAAAGGTGTGTTCAGTTTGAAGAAGAACCCCTTGCAGCAGTGGAAGTTGGAGAAGCCTCTTCTCCACCTGAACCTCAAGAAGTAAGTAAAGAGTTTGTTGAACATGATGATTCTGATTTCTCTGATGGAGATGATTTTATTGTAGACCTTAACAGCCCTACAAGGCCAAAATGGGCAGCCAAGACACTACATGTAGCAGGAGAGCTAGCTGGGGATCCCAATCACCCAAGGAGGACTAGATCTCAATTTGAGAGTGGTCTGTGCATGAAGGATCCTATGTTTTTTGAAAAATGCTATTTGATGGTGGATTCTGATCCTCAAACATATGAAGAATCAGCAGGATATCCAAGATGGAAAACAGCCATGAAGGAGGAGTTCAGCTCACTACGGAAGAGAAACACATGGGAGCTAGTGGATCTTCCTCCAGGGAGAAAGTTAGTCCAGTGTAAGTGGGTCTATAAGACAAAATTTTCTGCTGATATTTCACCACTGAAGTACAAGGCCAGATTGGTAGCCAAAGGCTACTCACAGGTTCATGGCATAGATTACAATGAGACCTTTTCCCCAGTGGCAAAGATGGATTCCATCAGGATAGCCTTAGCCATTGCAGCCTCAAGGCAATGGGAGGTACATCGCATGGATGTAAAATGTGCCTTCCTGAATGGAGATCTCACTGAAGAGAGATATATGCAGCAGCCTCAAGGTTTTGCTACTAACCCTTCTCTTGTGTGCAGGTTGAGAAAGTCATTGTATGGGCTAAAGCAAGCCCCCAGGGCTTGGTATGCCAAGATCGATAGCTTCTTGCTATCACTGAATTTTGTTCGGTGAAAATCAGATCCAAATGTATATTTGAAGTTATTTAATGGTTCATTAATGATCATTGTGTTATATTTTTATGACCTCCTCATTACAAGAAGCTCAAAGCCTGAGATTGCTTCCTTAAAAGGAGCTATGAACCAAGCCTTCTCCATGACAGATTTGGGGCTCTTAAGTCAATTTTTGGGGCTTGAGATTGCTCAAACCAAAGCTGGAATCAAGGTGCACCAGTCCAAATATGCCTTGGAATTGCTGAACAAATTCAGAATGAAGGATTGCAAAGCAATCAAAACTCCTTTCCTTTCAGGAGTGAAGCTGGAAGAAGTTGATTCTTCACCTATGGTAAACAATACACTGTATAGGCAATTGATTGGATGTTCGTTGTATCTGACACATAATAGACCTGATATTTCTTATGCAGTAAGTGTGGCTTCTAGATACATGGATCAGCCTCATGAGATCCATTGGAAAGCAGCCAAAAGGATCCTTAACTTTGTTCAGGGAACAAGGACACATGGGATCTTCTATAAAGCAAAATCTGATCTTGATTTGATTGGATTTACCGACAGTGATTGGGCAGGTGATAGCACAGATAGAAAGTCCACATCAAGATATGTGTTCATGCTTGCAGAAGGGCCAATCAGTTGATCAAGCAAGAAACAAAGTGCCATTGCACTCTCATCTACAGAAGCAGAGTACAGAGGAGTTGTTAATGCAGCAACTCAATGTTTATCGTTGCAGGGTTTACTTGGAGAGTGTGGTTTTGAATCAGAGTACTCAACTACCATCTACTGTGATAACCATAGTACCATTCGAATCTGCAAAGATCCAGTTCAAAAGTAGAGAACCAGACACATTGAGATCCTTATGCACTACATCAGAGAGCTTGTGCATGATGGCACCATTCACCTACTCTTGTGTTCATCTTCAGAACAAGTAGCTGATATCTTCACCAAAGAATTTTGTGAGAAGAAATTCAGCAATCTCAAATCACTGCTGGGGATTTCTAATCATGCTGTGAAGCATGAGTGAAGACAAGATTTCCAAATTTTGTTTACAGTCCATGTTTAAGGGAGGATTTTCCCAAGTTGGTTTTGCCTCTTTCCTTGTTTAAATGGACATGCAGTATGTAAAGGGTGACTAAGCCTTATTGCTAGGACCTATAATTTTCTGATATATTACTCATAATTCAGGCTTAAGGTGGGGTGTTAGAATAATCAACCCATATTTTACCCACTTAGACATTAATTTAATTATTTTTGTCTTATTAGCCTAGTTCATGTGTCCCACCTTGTGCAAGCTGTCTTTTACCTATCCATAGTGGTCAAACGTTCCTTATTTGACTCATGTAGTGCATGGGAAAGCCCAAGGAATCAAATCTGCTTTATTCCTGGCCTCCTAGGCGCCCTTATACTTTTTCTGCTTTATTGCCTACTTTTTCAGTGTTTTAAGGCAAATGGGAAAGCTAGACTAGGTGAGGTGAACTAGTTTTTTGTCCTCTTCATCCTCCACTCTTTTCTCCTTGCAAAATCATGTATGATCTGCCATTCCACCACTCTTTAGCTTGCCTAATCCATTTTTCCAATTAGTGAGCTCCATGACAGATTTGGGATCAGCTTTTTACACCTATGGGGGATTTGCTTATTTTTAGTAAGCCTGCTTTATGCTAGATTCGAATTGCTCCTCATACATTCAAATCCCTAATGTATGTTATTTATTCAGCAACCTATTATGTTACAGGGTTGGCTATTGTACACTAAGTTAATACAGTTTAGTGTTCAGCTCCAATTTCAGTCTCTTTTGTGAGTGATTTTGCATGATCAATTGTTAATTGTTGTGAGTAAAATTAATCTATCACTGGGTTCAATTTCCACAAGTTGTATGAACCTCCTATGATCATGTCTATGGAGACTAATGTAGAGATTCCTTTTACTAATGATATTTCACCTAATTATATGACTGAGCTACAATAATATGTTATCCTTGATAGAAATATAAGAACTTCACATCGGGGTGTTATATTACCTTCGAATAGTTACTAAAGGAATGAATATGAGTAGAGAAAAATGGATGGATATTGAAAAAGTGAGGGAGCTCCACTCTAGCTTGATTTCAGTATAAACCAGAATTTTGGGGTCCAAAAGCTTCCATTGGGGAGGTTTGATCTAGTAGGATCTCCAAATGACTTACATTCAAACTCTTCAAATGCTTAAGCAAAGGTTATAGTTATATAGGGCTTGGAGAGATATTTATGGTGATACCCATTTTGTAAAATTTGGTCTTTGGATATAAAAGTTATCACATTTTGAAGTTTTGACATTTGCATCAATCACATTTCAACACATGGCATGTGGAAGGAAGGTCTATCTCCAATTTATGAAGTTGGGATCGAAATTCAAGAGAGAAAATGACAATTGTGTTGAGCCCATGTTGACTACCGAATTTCAACATCAAATAGTTGGCAGGTTGAGAGTTGGGAGGATAGTTTAGGAAGTTGTGGTGTCATCTCCGAATTTTGACTTCTCACGTAGGGGTTAGAATAGTCGGAACACGTCGGCATCAAAAGTCGGTATCAGACATTCAAGGTAGCAACAATAGATTCCACATCTACAGTCCAGCTTGTTCGATGGCAGTTTAGATCAATGACCCTGGTTAAAACTAGAGGTTATGTCTATGGATTTGGTTTTTTGGTATGTACATATATTTTTGGATGCAGATATTTGAATTTGACCCTAATTTTTTGTGATTATACTCCTAATTTAGGAATGGATTCTTATCCTCGAGATAATTTGGGCATCGAGATGGATTTTGCCCCAAATTGAACACGTTACCCACGAATATTCACCAGTTGAATTCTTCTATTTAAAGGATTATTTTAGGCATGGAATTGTACATAGAGAGATGAGAGAGAGAGAGAGAGAGAAAGGTGAAAGGAAATAGAGGAATAAATACACAGATTTTAGTATATTTCAAGTTTCATATTGTAGAATCAAACATTATGTTGTCCAATGCTTGGAGATACTGCATGAAATACTGAGAGTCTCCATTTGTACGCTTGAGGTATCATATTGGTTGTGTATGTTGTCTTTGTAAACAGTCATATTTATATCATTTGCCAGAATTGATGTAACCTTTGGCATTTGAATAATTAATTCAATCAGTCACACTGGAAGTGGACCCATAGATGTAGGCATTCTGAGCTAAAGTCCATTAACAAGTTACAGTCTCATTTTCATGGTTGTAGTCTCTATTTATCCTCATAATTATGTTTGTATTGTTCTCTTAAAGATTATTGTTTACGCCTTTTAAAACTTATCAATTAAGCACAATTCACATGTTGATTATAGTTGGTTAACTAAAAGGCCCTAGAGTTTACAGATCATTTAAGGTGGGAAGTGGTGATTTTACTTGAGATTTTATTCTCAGTATTGTCGGAGGTGGTGGGACAGACACAAATGAGTAGTTTGTTTCTTGGAAATTTCAAGTGATACAGAGCATGATAGAGGATGAAAAATCATTTGGATGCAACCTATGTGATCTAGAAGAGTCTTGAGCAATTGTGAGGATGTTGGATTGACAAATTGATAACCTTCAAACTATAATAATTTCTCTCCTCAATGAAAAAATGCATTGTTTGGACATGTGTTGTAATCTTTATAGTTTCTCAAAGGAAAGGGGATTTAGGGGTTTTATATGGACCCCCACTGGGGTTTGAGGTAGTGCCCCTAAAAGGAATTTTTTAGGTCCATCTTTTATTCGTTTTGAGCTATTTTCTACCACTATTTTTCAACCTATTCCAAACTAATTCTGGTTGAGGAATTGGGGTTGTAATTTAATCTCGGTTAATCGCTTAGGATTTTAGATGATATAATATTGAATTATAAAAATAAAATATAATACAATGAGATAGAGTGTGAATAAACTCTTAGGGATATTGGTTTCCTGGTTTTGGATTTCTATGGTAAATCTCTATGTAATGTGTGTGTGAGACATTTTTATTCCTTATGCTTTATATTATATTTGGTTTTTTTTACACTAGTTATCAAATCTCTTCATGCACTCCTTTTCATATTTATGAAAAAAAATGGAGGTGAGAATGGAAATGCAAGACACTCAAATAAAGAGGCTGACTTCTGAACATAATATGTTTTCTCAATTAATCATCAATAATGCAAGAATCCACAAAACTTCATTGGGATATCTCATATATGAAGTTGGAGGAAGATATCATTCATTAGGATCAAGATCTCACATAAGTTTAAGAGAATATGCAGAATGTCCAACATGGAAAGCATTTTATTAGAATTTACAGCACTAGGAATGCTAGTTTTAAAAAAAAAGACTATTAAAGCAAGGTGGGTTTTTTACATACCTTTTGCATAATTTGTGATCTTTTTGAAACCTCAAAAAAGATTTTTGATATGAATTGTATTAAAATGTTGTACAGTGTAGTTATAGATCCCTTTAATATACTAACTATATATTTCAGTTATAAGCTGCTAGCATGTTTCAAACATTCAATTTTTCATTTGTTGAATGTTGTGAAATGATTGACTATGATGGAACAAAAGGCCATCCTAAGAAGATAAAAATTATGAAGGATGTAAATGATTATGAATTGTTCCTCGGTTTATCTAGAATGGAGTTGGAATTCAATAAGTGGGAGGGGGGGATTTATAAAAATATGAGGGATATAGTGGAAAGAATGTATAGACATTCTTTTCATTTGCAATACAAAAAACAATCTAATGACTTCAAGAATCAAGTTACACAAACTACAACTATGTTTATGGAATAATTATCAATGAGACATGTGAGGCGTGCAATAGCAAAAACAAAAAACAAAAAAAATCATTTAGAAAGTATTATTGTTAAATACACTTTTTGTAATATGCATATAATAGTCCAAAAGACTACCAAATTCATATTTTTGCTATATTTATTTTCATATGAATATTAATCATTTTTTTATTTTGTTTTTCATTTTTTAGGAAGATCAATGAAATTTGAAAGGACAAATGACATGGTATCTAAACACATGACGGTGGGGATGCCAAAACATTTGTACATGGATATGCTTAAAGAAACAAGTGTAATTGCATCATAGGGGGAACCATCCCAAAAAAAAATGTGCATCAAACATATGTAATCATTGATTTAGTTTTATGTATAGAGAGTTTAATTATAGCAAGAAACACTAATGGTGGCTCATCATTTTCATCCACCATTTTCTATGCTATCTTAATCCTAATAAAAGGTTGTGATTTTTTCGAACTAGTGGAATATCCTATGCATTTGAACTCAAACATGAATTGGGATCATACAAAATTCATTGTGAAAAGGAATCATAAATTCAATCAAATAATCAAAAGATAAATAAAAATGTGGAATTACTACAAATGGCAAGGGATAACTTGATGAACTAAAACTGATATGGAATTAGATGGATCTCAAGAATTCTCCACTTGATATTATCATTTTTTCCCTTCATTTGAGCCAAAACCATAATTATTATATATACATTGTTAAAAGAAACTTTGTAGAACACAAGACATTCTAAACTCAAATGGAGATTTTAAGGTCTTTTTTAAGTCAACGGTGTGTCTAATCCATATTTACTTCATGATGTGTATTTATATACTAATTGCATTGGTTCCCTAAGTTATCATACACACCGATAGTAAACCTCTGCAATTACCTCCACAAAGTTCTAATTCTGGAGGTTTGCATTTCTATTTTCAATGTACTTCGTTTAACTTAGTACATCAATGTCATTGAATATGTAAGCTACACCATGATATGAATTTAGGAAAAAAGACATGTTTATTATCAATGCACTAAAATACCGACAAAAAACTGAGTGAAAGCTTTATTTTATAAATTAAAGGGAAGTTTTATGAAAGAAAACCCTAGTCCTTATTCCATTATTTTTCCAAAAATTAGAGGAGAGACTTGTGCAAGAGAGATTTTTTAGGGAATACTTTGGAGCGAGAATATTTTTCTAAAGAGTTGAATTAGAAAGGATCGGCGTAGATCACATACAATCGCTTAAAAATTACAACAAATAACTATTTATCCCTATTTTTTTTATCAGTAAGAGAGAGACGATCCTTCTATTGCATAGTAACAAAAAAGATAGATAGATATTTGTGGCTGAATCCATAATCATGGAGTCAGGAAGTGGCCATGGAACCATGTGAGAGAAGTGTGCAAAAGGGACCAGATAAAAAAATCTAAACATAACTACAATTTCCAAACCTTTATACATTGACAATTGCATACAACTTGAGAGTTTGAAGAAAAAATAGGGGCTTAGAGAGATCATCAAAAAACAAAACCGACAAAGCTGGGAAGGGTTTCTAGAATTTCCTGGAGGATTCAACCTCATCCTCAATGGCCTTTCTGGTGTTGGATTCCTTGGTATCCTTATTAGCCCTCTAGAAGTGAGGTTTAGAGAGCTGCATGATATTTTTTATGTGGTTCAGACCTCGCTCAGTATCCTCCTTGAAGGTGTTGACCGTGAGGTTGACATAGTCTCCAAATCTCTCACGCTCGCTCATTAACCTGGCCAAAATGAATTTCAGCCTTTGAGATGGTAACTTCAGGCCCAAGTCTAAGCTTGAATTCACCATAAATCTCAGCCTCCATGGTCGTGATGGATTTGTGAATGTGTTCAAAATTTTCCTCCTGGAATAGAGCCTCCCAATTTTCCTCTTGCTCACATTTTCCAGCCGAAGTCATTGCTGAGGAGGAGGGTGAATTCTCGATAAGGATGTTGTTGTCCAAGGTGTTCACCAGGAAGGGATCCCAAGGCTCCTGGTGAGGAGAAGCACTACATCCTACGCGATGAATACTCGACGACCAAACTTTGTTGCAGTGAATGCTCTGCAAAAGAATCCTTGCAATGGAACTTCTACAACAAAACCTCTGCGTGTGAGTGTTGATGGATTGGAGCTCCAGGTCACGTCTGGTATATCCAAATCCTTATTGATGAAGTGTCCACTAGTTTCCAATCTATTCACAATGCTTCATGTCGCAAAGATCATATCGGGTTGACTGGTACATAGAATGAGTGATGCAAACCATGGCAAATCCGTCACGAATCTGATTAGAAGCGAGAGGAAGATATTTTAGTTCACTCCAAGGACGTTGAGCGTTAGTCTCCAGACTAGCCAGCATGTACAAATCCAGAGCGATGCACATTATGACAGAGATAGCATTGGAGCAGCATGGGAAAAGTCTGTTCACGCATCCGTAGGATGCAGCCAAGTATTTAAGCATGGAGGTGGATAGGGGATTGGCTTCCACCTGCTACAACACGTGCCCACTCTCCTTCATGCCATCCGTCATCATTCCCATGTGCACCCACATCCGGGAAATTATTTATCCCTATTAATAATTACAATGCATTTTCAAAAATAGAAAGGTTTCAAAGTTGCATTTAGTGTTGCAAACCCTAGTTTTATTGTTGTTTCTCTTTTAATTTTGTGTAGCTACAAACTCTAGCATTAGGAATTTTTTCTCTCTACTATTTGATAGTGAGATTATTTATACAATGAATATTCATTGGATTTGTTTATTTGTATATGGTATCCTTGATGTATATTGGATTGGGACCACTCATTGATTGGATTTTAAAACTTGTTACTGCCAATTTTATTTGCAAATTCTTTTGTAGTTTACAATGTGCACTACACAGTAACAACACAATGAGTTTTTTAAAACTTAAAGCACACCAATTAGAATAGTATTTTTTTTAATTATATAGTAAAGATGTATAGTTGCTATTTAGTGTATCAAATATACCATTTAGTACTACTTTTTATTAAAAAATGTTACATAATTTATTGATACACATAAGGAAAAGATGTGCCAATGTGAAATTTGTAGTGAGTGAACCTATGCATGTTATTGTAGTGTATGCATTGCATAATCCATAAATAATTTTAGTCTAGAACTCTTTACTTGGGTTGTAAAATATATTTCACAAACTGTGTATTTCATTATGCAGAGCCTTTGTTGATAGAAGATAGCAATGAATGCGATAGAAGCACATCCCAAGAAGCGAACATGGAAAGCTCTTTTCAATTTTAATATAAAATTAATATATTTGAATTATGTAGGTTTAAATCATGTGTAATCGATAATGCATGTCATGCAGAGAAAAAAATTGAAGAAACTTCAAAATATTGTTTGGAATTTGGTGGAAAAGAATGTAAAACTTTATGGAAATGTTGCAAAGACATGAATTGGGTGAATCAAAAGTTTATCAATATGAAGTTTTTATTTAACATTTTACTAATAATGTGCTTCTTAACAACAAATATTGACATAGGGATGGTAGGTGCATGGGGGGGTTTTGTTTACAATATCAAAGGATAATGCAACTTAAAATTCCCTTGGGGACTAAGGGAGGCCTTTAATAACCAAACAAAATTACTAGCTCTATATCAAGGACTCGAAGTGATACAATGAAAGCAAGTCAAAATCCTAATCATTATTGGTGATTAAATGCTTGTCACCAAAAAAAAGAGGAACGCATCTATCATTCTATCATCTCCTCTATGTAGATTGATAGAACAAGTTCAACGTCTAGCCAAGAAATTTGAATTGATATACTTTTACCTTATCCTCCATAAAAAAAATCTACAAGCATATTTGATCCAGATTAAGTAGCCCATATGGAACAAGGAATTTTAGGAAAAAATGGGGGGTTCTACATTATTTACAACTCCCATGAACATGGAAATTATGAACATAAGGTTAATTTTCCACTTAGTGATCATGGACAAGTGGAATTTTATTTTGATGCATGAGATTGTGGATATCAACTTCCACCGCCCCCTTATACATTATAATGATACTCCCATGCTTGGGAAGAGGCAAATTTTACTGGCATTGGGTTTATTTAGAGCAATGGAGTTGGAATAATTTAGGTTCAAGCTTAATTGGTTTTCATTATTATGCAGAAGAGAGGAAAAATGAAGAGACCTTTTCATGCATTTATCCAATAGGAGGAGGACCAGATGTTTTTGGGGTTGTGGAAATTGAACTCTCACTTCAGGGAAGCCTCGTGGTAGTTTTTAGTGGGGTTGTTGGTTGAGATTCCTCTCAAGGGAACTTCTGTGGAAAACAAATTGTCGAATTTTGAAGGACAATACTTGTATTGGTTTTTGGTGGGGAGTAAGAAGCTGCTTTAATGATCCAGGAGGATATCTAAATGAATTAAATTAAAACTCTTCAAATGCTTAAGAAAATGTTACAATTGTATAGGGATTGTAGAGCACTTTTTGATGATAACCATTTTGTCAAATTTTCTCTTCGGATGTAGAATTTATCACATTTCGAAGTTTTGACATTTGCACCAATCACATTTCGACACATCGAATGAAAAGGTAGGGTCTATATCCAATTTATGAATCTAGGATTGAAAGTCTGGATAATAAATGGCAGTTGTGTTCAGCTCATGTCAACTACCGAATTTCAACATCAAATAATAGGAAGGTTGAGATTTGGGAGGACAGATTGGGAAGTTTTGTTTCCAATTCTGACTTTAGACTCTTGACGTCGGGGTCAAAATAGTCAGAACAGGTCAGCATCGGACAATCAGGTTCACAATAGTGGATTGCAGATCAACAGTGCAACTTGTTCGACAATAGTTTAGATCAACGGCTATAATTTAAACTGGAGGTTATGTATGTGAATTTTGTTTTTTCCATTTCTACATATATTTTTGGATGCGGATATTTGAATTTGATCCTCATTTCATGCCATTCTAATCCTAATTTGGGTATGGATTATTATCCTCCAAATAATTTGGGCATCGAGATGGATTTTGTCCCAAATTGGGCATGTTATCCACGAATCTTCTCCGGTCAAATTCTTCTATTTAACAGACTGTTTTAGACATGGAACTATACACACATAGAGATGCGAGAGGAAATACACCGAGTTTAGTGTATTTTGATTTTCATACTATAGAAGCAGACAATGTGTTGTCTAGTGCTTGGAGATATTGTGTAGAATACTAAGAGTCTCCATTTGTATGCTTAATGTATCACATTGGTTTTGTATGCTTTATTTGTGCATAGTCATATTTATATCATTCGCCAGAATTGATGTAACCTTTTTCATTTAAAGAATAAACTCAATCGGTCACACTAGAAGTGGACCTGGAGACATAGGCATTCTGAGTTGAACTATGTTAACAAGTTATAGTTTTCATTTTCATGGTTGCACTCTCTGTGTATCCTCGTAATTATGTTCGTATTGTTCTTTTTAAGATTATTTCTTATGCCTTACTGAAACTTAGCAATTAAGCACAATTCACATTTACATTCTACATGGTTAACTAAAAGGTCCTAGAGTTTACATATCATGTTGGTATCAAAGCAGTTTTAACCCAAGAATTCTGAGTATGTGAATACTAACTAGGGATAAGCTTAAATTTGGTAAAGGAGAACTCGATCCTTTCACCTCAAAATTTGGGCATGCACATCTGACCAAGAAAACGGAAAATGAATACTATTAGACAGAAGATGAGAACAATTTTTAAATCTTTCTACCAAATGGTTGGCAGGGTAGAGAAGTTGTTTGTATATTATGAAAGAATATTTGAGAACAAGATAAAGAAGTAGATGAAAAAAATAGGGAGTAGCTTAGGAAAAAAAGGTAATGGAGGAGACCCTCGTAAAACTCCACTTTCTCCATCATCGTCATCTTCTTCTAATACTAGTTCTTCTAGCAATTCATTTGATGCACGTAAAAAGAACTTTGAGAATTCTTATCTAGATATACCATTATTCAAGCTTTACATAAAATATAATTTTCCCATGTTTAAAAGAGAAGTTAATGCTGAGAAAATGGATGATTGGGTTAGGAAATAGAGGCTTATTGCATTTTCCAAAAGTTGGTAGGAGATGAAGCCAAAATCCAATTGACCTCACTTTGATTGGGAGGAACTACTCTCATATGGTGGGAAAGAAAAACTTAGTAGGACTTTCTTGTTAAAGGTAAGGTGATTTCCTCATGGTATGAGTTTGTGTAAGCATTAAAAAAACAATTTTATCCGTTAGGTTATATGCATCAGGTTGTGATGGATTGGAAAATTTTTAGAAAGGGTAAAGGACATAGTGTTTAGGACTATACACAAGAATTTAGGAAAAGGGATTTAGTGTTAGGTATTCCTCTCTATACCCAAGAAACACTTATTAAATATATAGGTGGTTTACATGTTTATTTGAAACATATTATCTTGATGTTTAACCGTAACAATTTGGATGAAGTATGTGTTCAAGCCACCCATATTGACTCTAAAGGGGGGAATGTTGCTGACAACTATTCCAAGAAACCTTTCAAGTCAGAGGGAAATAAGTTTAAAGGAAAATGGAAAGGTAAGAAGACCGTCACTATTAAGAAAGAAGATGGAAAGCCCTCATGTTCTCACTACAACAAGGGACATGATGTATCACAATGTTGGAAGTTACCTCGGGAATTAAGACCCAAAAGGTATGGAGGGAACAAGGATAAAATCAAAGTCAATAATAATTCTTTAGTACTGCAAGATGTGGTATCTGACTCTTGTGATGACACCAAAGTCACAATTGTTGGAATCCAAGGTAAATATGAAGGTATGTCTCTTTCTCATCATGCAAATACAAGTGCAAGTATACAGTCTTCTTCTAGTCAAGATGGTAAGAAACGAGGTGAACTCTTTCAGTTCAAGTCATTACGAAACATACAAAAGTTGATGCGTTATTTGATAGTGGGTCACAAGTCAATTTAGTTTCTAAATAAGTGGTAAAGAAACTTGGTTTAGCTACTATACCTCATGAAAATCCACATCCACTAGGATGGATCACTAATGATGCACAATTGCAAGTAACAAATAAATGTATATTAAATTTTAAATTTTTCAATAAGTTCAAAGATGAGGTATATATTAACGTAGTACCGCTGGACATATGTGGCATTGTACTTGGAATCCCATATTTGTATGATTGGAAGGCCATATTTTACAGGGAGAAGAATCATTAAAGCTTTTCAAGGTTGGTATTGAATATGTTATACATGCACATCGTATGAAAACAAGCGTGTCACTAAGTGTTGTGGGTCAAATTAAAAGGTTGGTGAATGCTAGTAAAATTTTTGTATTGATGTTGATTAAAGTCAAAGAGAATAATTATTCCACATCTATAGCCTTTGAAGGAGGTGATGTGAAACATAAATTTGAAATGGTTAAAATAATTTATGAATATAATAAAGTATTTCAGGAACCAACAGGATTACCACCCAAAAGAGGGATACAACTATAGAAATATATGCCACTTCCAAACATTGGTATGTATCATATGTCCGTGATGAAGAATGAAGAGATCAAGAAATGTATACAGGATCTAATTGGAAGGGGAATCATTAGGCCAATCACTTCTCCATGTCATTCACCAATAATTTTGGTGCCAAATAAGGATGGAACTTGGATAGGGATAATTTTAGGGGCGAATTTTAGCCAAGTGGGCTATTTTTCCATGTTTTTCTCCCAAAAATATTTGCCATTTTGCATTTTTTGAAGCCCTGTTTCGCCCAATTTTGATGGGGTAAACTTTTTTCACCCTAAAAATCACCAAATTATTATATAAATGATATAAAATCNCTTGGAGAATGTAAATTGATTACCGATCTTTGAACAAGATCATGGTAAAAAACAGGTATCCACTTCCATGGATTGATGATTTACTTGATAGTATTGAAACATGAAGTTTATTTTCTAAGTTAGACTTGCGTAACGGTTACCATCATATTAGAATCTCTGGAAATGATATATGGAAGAATGCTTTCAAGATAAAACTAGGGTTTTACATGTGGCTAGTTATGCCTTTCAGGCTGTGTAACGCCTCAGCTACCTTCATGAGAGTGATGAATTATTTCTTCCGACCATTCATCGATGATTTTTTCATTGTCTACTTAGATGATATTATTGTTTTTAATCGCACTTTGGAAGAGCATGTTTCTCATGTGAGAAAGGTGTTTGACGTATTAAGGAGGGAATATTTGTATGTAAAGATATAAAAATGATTTGACAAACAATATTTAGTGTACTTGGGCCATAAGATTAGTGGAGGTAATTTAATGGTAGATACTACCAAGGTTGAAGTCATTGTAAATTGTCCAAGGACAACTACATTAACCGAGGTTAGGATATTTCTTGGTGCATTCCAATATTTGAGAAATTTCAGAGTCAATTTTTCCTCCATTGCAGCACCATTACATTCATTTCCAAGTGTTAAGCAATATTTCCAGTGGGGAGTAAAACAACAAAAATCCTTCAATACTTTGAAGGAAACAATCAACACCACACCATTTTTGGCATTGCCATATTTACGACAACCATTTGAGATTAAAACATATGCTAGTGGTGTTTCCATGGGAGTTGTTCTTATGCAAAGACAAATACCAATCTGTTATCGTTCTGAAAAATTTTCAACTACAGTAAGTAACTATCCTCCCTATGATAAATAACTATATGCATTGGTACTAAGTGTTAAAAAATGGAATCATTATCTAATGGGTAAAGAAACTATGATACATATTGATCATCAACCACTTCAATATTTTCACTCACAAACAAAATTACAGTAGAGTAGCAAATATGTTGTCCAGACCTCCCATGATTTCATACATAATTCTTCAAAATAATTCATTAGCCCAAACAAGTTGTATTGACCAATATGATGAAGATAAATATTTTAAGAGTGTGTATGCTTAATTAATAAATGGAAAACAAATAGAAGAGAAGAATTTTCATTTGCATGTTAATCTTTTATATTGTATGCGAAAAAATTGTATCCCACAGAAATAAAGGATGCATGTAATTCGAGAAGTACATTCCTCCCGCATTGTTGGTCATTTTGGAGTAGGTTAAACAATGGCACAATTGCAAAGGTATTGTTATTGGCCGCAGGAAACTATTTATAAATATATAAGGGATTGTGTGATGTGGGCAATTAGTCAACCTAGCAATAGAAAATTGGGATTGTACACACCTCTTCCAATTCCTTCCCATCCTTAGGAAAGTATTTATATGGACTTTGTTGGTGGGTTACCTTTGTCTCATAAAGGGAATGATTATCAGTTTGTGGTACTAGATAGGTTCAATAAAATGTATATTTTAATTCCATGTCAGAAACAAATCATAGTTGAACAAATAGCTCATTTATTCTTCCAGCTTATTTGGGTTAATTTTGGGCTTCATGACTCCATTGTATTTTATCGGCATTCCCAATTCTTGGGAGAGTTTTGATCAAACTTATGGGGGATTTTGGACACTAAACTTAGGAATAGCACAACATTCCATCCATGGACTAACGGAAAGACAGAGGAGGTAAATAGAATAGTTAATCAACTTCGTTTTGGTTACTATAGCAAACATCCTAAGCTTTGGCATGAACCATTGCAATACATACAGGATGCTTACAATAGGAAAAACACTCTTCTACTTAGAAATGTCCTTTTAAGACTTGCTTTGGATATCATCCCAAAACACCGTTGGGTTTTCTTTTGGAAACAAAAATGTGGCAAATGAACATCCCGGTGCCAACAAATCTTTAAATTTTATTCAATATATTGCATCATTGCTCCAACAAAGCTTCAAAGTTCATTCAACGGATCCAGTAAGTGAAATGGGAAATTCAAGAACAGTTAGAGAAAATCCAGACAAAGTATAAGGCCAGGCATGATATGCATCAAGTTTATCATCAATTTCAGGTTGGTGACAGAGTTTGGTTATATATCAGTGAAGAAAGACTGAAAGGAGATGACAAAAATCTCAAGCCAATCAGGTATGGTCCTTTTGAAATTCTAGAAAATGTGGGCACAAACGCTTTTCACTTTAATTTACCTCCATATATGCAGATATATTCAGTTGTGAATGTTGAGAATATTAAAGTGTATGAAACTCCTATGATCATGGCTATGGAGACTAATGTAGAGATTCCTTTTATTGATGATATTTCACCTAATTATATGACTGAGCTACAAGAATATGTTATCCTTGATAGAAATATAAGTACTTCACATCGGGGTGTTATAGTACCTTCGAATAGGTCTTAAAGGAATGAATCCGAGTAGAGAAAAATGGATGGATATTGGAAAAAGTGAGGGACCTCCACCCTTACTTGATTTCAGTATAAACCAGAATTTTGGGGTCCAAAAGCTTCCAGTGGGGAGGTTTGTTCTAGTAGGGTCTCCAAATGACTTACATTCAAACTCTTCAAATGCTTAAGCAAGGGTTATAGTTATATAGGGCTTGCCGAGATATTTATGACGATACCCATTTTGTAAAATTTGGTCTTTGGATATAAAATTTATCACATTTTGATGTTTTGACATTTGCATCAATCACCTTTCAACACATGGCATGCGGAAGCAAGGTCTATCTCTGATTTATGAAGTCAGGATTGGAAGTCAAGAGAGAAAATGACAGTTGTGTTGAGCCCATGCCGACTGCTGACTTTCGACATCAAATATTTGGAAGGTCGAGTTTTGGGAGGATAGTTTAGGAAGTTGTGGTGTCATCTTTGAATTACGACTTCTGACGTAGGGGTCAGAATAGTCGAAACATGTCGGCATCAAAAATCAGCATCAAACAGTCAGGGTAGCAACAATAGATTCCACATCGACAGTCCAGCTTGTTCGATGGCAGTTTAGATCGACGACCCTGGTTAAAAATAGAGGTTATGTCTATGGATTTGGTTTTTTGGTATGTACATATATTTTTGGATGCAGATATTGGAATTTGATCCTAATTTTTTTTCATTCTACTCCTAATTTAGGAATGAATTCTTATCCTCCAGATAATTTGGGCATCGAGATATATTTTGTCCCAAATTGAACACGTTATCCATGAATATTCACCAGTTGAATTCTTCTATATAATGGACTATTTTAGGCATGGAATTGTACACAAAGAGATGAGAGAGAGAGAGAGAGAGAGAGAGAGAGGTGAGAGGAAATAGAGGAATAAATACACAAAGTTTAGTATATTTCGAGTTTCATATTATGGAATAAAACATTATGTTGTCCAATGCTTGGAGATATTGCATGGAATACTGAGAGTCTCCATTTTTATGCTTGAGGTATCATATTGGTTCTGTATGTTGTCTTTGTAAATAGTCATATTTATATCGTTCGCCAGAATTGATGTAACCTTTGGCATTTGTATCATTAATTCAATCAGTCACACTGGAAGTGGACCCATAGATGTAGGCATTCTGAGCCGAACTCCTTTAAAAAGATACAGTCTCATTTTCATGGTTGCAATCTCTATTTATCCTCATAATTATGTTTGTATTGTTCTCTTCAATATTATTGTTTACTCCTTATTAAAACTTATCAATTAAGCACAATTCACATGTTGATTCTAGATAGTTAACTAAAAGGTCCTAGAGTTTACAGATCATTTAAGGTGCGAAGTGGTAATTTCACTTGGGATTTTCTTCTCAGTATTGTTAGAGGTGGTGGGATAGACACTAATGAATAGTTTGTTTCTTGGAAATTTCAAGTGATACAAAGCATTAAAGAGGATGAAAAATAATTTGGATGCAACCTATGTGATCTAGAAGAGTCTCGAACAATTGTGAGGATGTTGGATTGACAAATTGATAACCTTCAAACTATAATAATTTCTCTCCTCAATGAAAAAATTCATTGTTTGGACATGTGTTGTAATATCTATAGTTTCTCAAAGGAAAGGGGATATAGGGGTTTTATATGGACCCCCACTTGGGTTTGAGGTAGTTCCCCTAAAAGAAATTTTTTGGGTCCATTTTTTATTCGTTTTGAGCTATTTTCTACCACTATTTTTTCAACCTATTCCAAACTAATTCTGGTTGAGGAATTGGGGTTGTAATTTAATACCAGTTAATGGCTTAGGATTTTAGATGATATAATATTGTATTATAAAAATTAAATATAATACAATGAGATAGAGTGTGAATAAACTCTTAGGGATATTGGTTCCTGGTTTTGGATTTCTGTGGTAAATCTCTATGTAATGTGTGTGTGAGACATTGTTAATACTTATGTTTTATATTATATTTGGTTTTTGTTACACTAGTTATCAAATCTCTCCATGCACTCCTACTTCATATTTATGAAAAAAAATGGAGGTGAGAATAGAAATGCAAGACACTCAAATAAAGAGGCTGACTTCTAAACATAATATGTTTGCTCAATTAATTATCGATAACGCAAGAATCCACAAAACTTCATTGGGATATCCCATATATGAAGTTGGAGGAGGATACGATTCATTAGGATCAAGAGCTCACATAAGTTTAAGAGAATATGTAGAATTTCCAACATGGAAATTGTTTTATTAGAATTTACAACACTAGGAATGCTAGTTTTTTAAAAAAAAGACTATTAAAGCAAGGTGGATTTTTTACATACCTTTTGCATAATTTGTGATCTTTTTGAAACCTCAAAAAAATAATTTTGCTATGAATTGTATTAAAATGTTGTACAATGTAGTTATGGATCCCTTTAATATACTGCCTATACATTTTAGTTATAAGTTGCTAGCATGTTTCAAACATTCAATTTTTCATTTGTTGAATGTTGTTCAAGGATTGACTATGATGGAACAAAAGGCCATCCTAAAAAGATAAAAATTATGAAGGATGTAAATGATGATGAATTGTTCCTTGGTTTATCTAAAGTGGAGTTGGAATTCAATGAGTGGGAGGGGGGATTTTATAAAAATATGAGGGATATAGTGGAAAGAATGTATAGACATTATTTTCATTTGCAATACAAAAAACAATCTAGTGACTTCAAGAATCAAGTTACACAAACTACAACTATGTTTATGGAGTAATGATCAATGAGACATGTGAGGCATGCAATAGCAAAAACAGAAAACAAAAATAATCATTTAGAAAGTATTATTGTTAAATATACTTTTTGTAATATGCATATAATAGTCCAAAAGACTACCAAATTAATGTTTTTTCTATATTTATTTTCATATGAATATTAATCAATTTTTTATTTTGTTTTTCATTTTTTAGGAAGATCAATGAAATTTGAAAGGACAAATGACATGGTATCTAACAAATGACGGTGGGGATGTCAAAAAAATTATACATAGAGATGCTTAAAGAAACGAGTATAATCGCATCACAAAGGGAACCATCCCAAAAAAAATGTGCATCAAACATATGTAATCATTGATTTATTTTTATGTATAGACAGTTTAATTATCACAAGAAACACTAATTTTAATTTTTTTTACTGCTGCCAAAACTAAAGGAAAATGGAACCCATTCAGAACATAATACGAGACGACAAGGCAACAAAGGGTTGATTGCAAATCTTGTGAGTTGTTAATGTATTGTCCTTGCTCAATATTTCATATTTGTTGTGTTAAATCCTTGATGGTAGCAAGAATTCTATAAACTAGCTAAGGATCTAGGCACACAATTAACCTCACAGAGAATTGTAGAGAATTAGCATAAGGAGAGAAGAAAAATAATCATGAACACACATTAGGAATGATCAATGAATGATAATATTTAATATTATTACATAGGTAATACATCATTATAAAGGAAAATAGAGTTGATGGAATACAACTCATTGCTAGCTCATAAATCAGACTTACTAATTATGATAAACCCCCATATGTGGCTAAAGTACTTTCCTAATCTGTCAAGGACCTCACGAATTAGCAATAGAATGAGTGAGTGATGATAAGTGAAGGAAAGACTTGCTAATCCTGGAATATGGAGAGAAAATAATGGAGGATGGGTTGGCAACAAAATATGGCAGTTTCCTAGTTAACTAGCTTTACCTTATCCACAGAAAAGATGGATAAAAGCATAATAAGGAAGAATCAACAGGAAAGTGCAGTTACTAATTCTGGGAGTCAATAAAGTGGTTAAGATCAACCCAGAATAAGAATTAAATCATTCATGGGGTATAGCTGGCAAGTGTTGACTTTGTAGTGCAAGTTGAAGCCAACTATCTAGGCTAGTGGGTAGGAAATTAATCAAATAATGATTAAATATTTTATCCTAAGTTGTGAGTGGGTTTATAATATTCCAGCAGTATACAATTTAATTTATTTACAATCATCCATAATTTTTTTAGGTGCTAACATGCAAAGAAGAGTCATCTGAACATTTGATTGGCATTGGATTAAGTATGGGTTGTGAGTATATGTTGAAGTATCAAGGGTTATTTGGACAATTTGTAAATAGTGATGTTGTGTTACTTCCCTCATTTTATAATAATGGAACAAAAAGAAACATTTAATTATATATATGAATTTTCATGGCATATAAAACTCGTAGGCAAAAAAGTATGGAGTGGATCCAACATAAGATATCTTGAGAGATGACAAGATAAATGGTTTTGAAAGAATGTATATTTTTAATGAATAAACTTCTAATATGGTGTAATTTTTTATTTATGCAATCATGTATATTATATTATAAATGTAGATATATTCATTAAACTTCATTTATATGGTTGTAGATGGAATATGAAGAGGTGCAATGTCAAAATCAAGCCAATCAATAAAACATTTTAAATAACCCAAATACAATATCCCCTACAAAGGATGAAGAAATGTAGTATGCAAGCAATGATAGTAGTTCAAGCAATGGCTAATGTGCATCGAAATTAAATATTCAAACATTATATTTTGGAATATTTGTGTATGAAAATCAAACACTTTGTTTAATGTAGACATATTGCCCCAATTGGATGTTGACATGTTACCAGTAATTGTAACATTTACTTATTGACATTTTGAATATAGTGGACCTTTATGTTTTCCCATTTTGTAATGAAGGGTCGCTTATAATAAATTGAACATCTTATTCTACTCAATTTTTCTAGTGTCATGAAATTTTACATTACTGATTAAATATATGGATTATTTACATTATTACAAAGAACAAATGTGTAATCATCTAGTTTATTGGTATAAATGATACAACACATTAATGCAGAGATTGTATACAAACACAATAATTAAAATATAAAAATCGATATTATTATAAAAATTATTTGATTTTTTTATGATTAATTGAAATTTTGTGTAAAAAAATAAGAAATAATTTTGAATGGTTGCAACATGGAAAAATCCAACAATTAAATATATTGTTACATTGTGATCAATTGAAATCAATAATGCAGTTCATACCTACTTATGCACTGCATTTAAATGAGCATTGTGTACCAATGTGAGAGATTGTAATAAAATCATTAGATCTCATAATGACAACAATAGCACCACTTCCTTCAACAATATCATAATTGTTGGCATATTATTATTGTTACCATTACAAGAACTTATGGTGCACAAGATTATATATGCATCGGTACTTTTACATATGTAATATGATTTGGTGCTTTTACGTGTGTAATCATACTCATTAGTTAATTTATTATATAGACTTTGTCTCGGTGTACAATATTTACTTTTAATTTCCATGTTCACATTAGAATATGGAGCACTATTACGTATTATAGATATAAGCACCTTGGTGTTTTCAATATCTAAAATGTGCCTCAAGGATTTGCAAATATGTTGTATGTGTCAATGCTTAGTGTAGATATTGTGAAGAATTGGGGTGTATCATTATATAGAGCAATAGTGTGTATTTAATATAGCTGGTGCACTAGTGCATAATATCGATATAAGCATATCTACAAAAAATCCTTTACTAGAACTTATGGCCAGCCAAAAAAAATTGATGCAATGAAAATCTATAAAACCTTTGCTACCAATAATGGAGGTCTTAGTGAAGTTTTTTTGGATATTTTTACCAATATTGTAACACTAAAAACCTATGCTAGAAAGTGTTTTCCTTATAGTGGGATGGATTGGAAATAACCACGTTCCAATCTCATTATACATTTCTATCTCTAATGACGCTCAAACTAAAGAGGAATAAATCATTGGACCTATGTTAAGGGTCATATGATCATATTAAAAATAGTTTACAAGGAGGAGAGAGGTTTAAGAATATGTTTGTAGGGTCCATGGAGAATAAAAAAAATAGAAAAAAGGATCATAGGTTTGGGGAATGGTGCAGGTGTAAACACCCCTTGCGTAAATAAGGTCGACTTGTAGTCTACCTTCTAACCCTCCCAAGAGTTGGTAGAGGCATATGATAAATTGATGATAAAACTAGGGTAAGGGACCACATTACAAGTTTGTGCAACCATCGGGACATATGATGCAACAGGGGGACAATAAAAAAATTGGTCTTCCTTACATTTAGCAACACAAATTTCTCATTCCATTCCACAAGGCTATTATTTTATGTTGGTAACCCTATTGTATCCCTTGATGAAGGGGGGTATGGAGACAAAGATAGGGAAAAAAAGGAAGACAAGCAAAAGGGGATGGTAATGAAGGGTATCAATCCAATAATATCAACTCAAGTGAGTTAGGAAAAACTTTTGTAAAGAGCCTAACCTACTCATATGTTTGAAATCTATCCTTCCACCTTCTAGAATTGACCCTATTTCC
The DNA here is from genome assembly GCA_001517045.1 of Pseudotsuga menziesii. NCBI lineage: Eukaryota > Viridiplantae > Streptophyta > Pinopsida > Pinales > Pinaceae > Pseudotsuga > Pseudotsuga menziesii. Next base: position 184,907 of record LPNX010128229.1, read on the forward strand.
TCAGATCCACAAACACCCGCTAGTCATTTCAAATTTTCTATATTTATATAACTAGTGACTTCCCAAATACCCTCAATAGTTATCCCAATCCAACATTTTTTCTATTGGACCACTTACCCTAGTTGAAGAGGTTCAAGAAGAGAGGAAAATTTAGAAAAGATAATATGATCTACCCCTAATGTTTGATTCACTTGTTGTTCCTACAATTATTCTAGTCCCAAACATTGAACACTTACCATGATAGTCTCAGATTCCTAGCATTAAATCCCATATCTACCATGTAGTCTCAAGATTGGAGACTTGCTTATTTTTTAAGTTAAATACTATTGACTTTCACTATGAGGACAACATAAAGATATCAAAGACCATCAATTTGTTGGTTTATGACAAGTACCTTGGAGTATCTCAAGATACTGACTAAATGAGGCAAAAAGTGGACTCCATCAAAACAAAATCTAATTTATAAAGGTCATTGTAATGGTTATATAATTAGAAAAGAATAATCTAGAGGCTAAATCAATAGTCACTGAAAAAGACCCCCATGGATCCAAACAAGCTATTGTCATTTTTTATCAAAGAGACAAGAGGGAGAAAATATCAAGAATTTAGCTTATTCATATTTATTTCCCCCCAAGTATTACAATTGATAAACGAGAAGAAGTAGTTGGAGGAAGAAGTTTAGTTCCTTAAAACTAAGAATTCCCAACTTGTTATCAAGAATCAATTGTTATCAAATTGTGTTGACAAATTTCAATAGACATGTTTAGATGAAAATATTAGTTTAACAGTGAGAAGGCCTAAGAGGAATCAGAAATCTTAAATGGAAAGCCTTATTAGTAAATAAATTAGAGGCACCTTCTCTTTCTATTATAATTGTGAATATGGGGACCTTTCCTCCATTTATCTTAAGAAAAAAATAGATGAAGTGGTAAAAAGTGCCACCAAGTGTAGAGGAAAATACTTGGATGTTAATGGTAAGGAATATAAGTTGCAATAAGAAATGGGTAAGAATAAAAAAAACTTAATAAACAAGGGAAGCATCTAGATGAAGCTCTGGAAACAGTGATAACCATTACAACCAAGTTTTCTGGTGCACAAAAAGAAACATAAGAGTGGATATTAGTGCATGAGAATACGATGGACTAGGATAAGTTGAAGAAAAATGTAGCTTTTATCAAGGCGTTCTGTCTTTGGAATAATCATAAAATATTTCTCAAGTAGAGTAAACATTTAACTTACTATGTCAAGTTCAATGGCCTATACATCTGAGTCCATAAGTATATGGCTTACAATAAATAAGAGATAAAGTGAAAATCCATTATCACTAATTATATTTTGAAATTAGCTTGGTTATGCTACTAAGGATCTGGTTTCCTTTGGGATAGGGATATAACAATTGCAATAATAGATTTCAAATGTTACCAAAATAAAATAAATTTATGAATCATTGTAAATGTAAAAAGTTATAAAATCCCAATAAATCATCAATTTTTATATGCATTATATCATTGGGATGATAGGGTTCAATTTGGTAGCACCTTGGGATGAAAATGGGTTTTTTCACTCAGGAACAATATAGAAATATATTGTTGCAAGAAAATATTATTACTACAACCATCTAAGATAAATAAAATCCCTTCATAACATGATATATACTCAACCACATTAAACAATTAGCGTATTTATTTAACATCATCTCCCATATGATAATGGCATTGCCTTTGGTGAATTTTTCTAATCATAAAGATATAATTAAAGCTTCCATAATATTTTGGGTTCAAATAATCCCCTCCAAAGAATAGTTGCTCAATGTGAGAAAAATGTATGATCAGGGTATCATATAATTATAGTAAATCCCATAACAACATGCAACTCATCATTATAAGGTGCTAGTTAAGACGTTGATACCTCAAAATATTTTAACCTTGACTCAAATTCCACTAGGTCAATGGATGCCTTGGTAGAAATCAACATATCAATCTAAGTTGCTATCTAGGCTAGTGGGACCACCATTGCAAACATATAAAGGATCAATATCTAGGTCAACAAAGGGGAATAAGTGAATGTGTAAACATTCTCAAGTACACTCCCACCACTTCCTTTTTTATGACATTGATTTAGGAGATCAATTACATGATCATCACTAGTTTTCGCAAAGCGTGAATGTGTGAGGAGGAGGAACCAAGTCTATAAATAGGAAGAGGGAATTTATACCTAAGGAATAAGATTTTTCTAAGTAAATGTTGCAGAGATTTTGAGAGAACCTCATCCTTTATTATATCAATTTGTACTATTTCTAAAGAAGGATCGATCATGCTAGAGATGTCTCTTCTCCTCTCCTCTCTCATTATTTTTGTAGACCAATTAAGAGTGATGTTTTTTGTAAAGGGAATTATTAAATCCCCAAACAAAGTCTCTCTATCCCCCCTAATTCCATTTATTGTATTGGTGGAAATATTGGTTGAAATATTTTATGATAAATATCAAGGTAAATTTTCCACCAATGAATAGATAGCGGCTTCAACATGGTATCAAATTATTGTTTCATTTTCTTGTCAATTGAATTAACAAGCCTCTATCTTGAGATAAATACACCCATTTAAATTACTCATGAAAATGACTGTTTGGAAAGTAGTGTTCGACCTTCCTCTAAGAATATTTGTATTCTTTCATCTTATTTATCTTCTCAAGGTATATTTATGATAAGGTGCCATTTTGAAATAAATTGGTTATTTATGTATATTTGAATTTATTCTAGGTTTTCTTAATCACCACAACTCAACAGCTTTTAATTGTGGCAGCATTTGTGAGAGCTACAAAGGAAAATATTTACAATTCCATGAGGTTAATTGAAGATATATCATGAGTATTTTTCTTCTTTGATTAGAAACTTGTTTCTTCATGTAGAAATTTGAGGAGTGTTTCCTCCACATAATCCTTGGCATTTTCCCTATGAGAGCATGAACAACCTTAGAGGAAACAACCACCATAGCTTTCCCATATGCCAAATATTCCCTTGGTAGGGCCTATGCATTGGTTGAGGATGCCACACTTGGTCAATGATATCTAAAGGAAAATGATATTGCTTAATACCATAACATTTGACCTTGTACCATGGCTTATGGCAAGCCAACCATCCCTGTTCAACAAACCTTGGAATCACCATCATATTGAAATCACAATCCAAGGCTTCCCTATCAAATACATGTTTAATAGCTAAGAAGCTTATGCATGTAACATGAACCCATTTAGACAAAATTTATGTTTTAAGAGCTTGTATTTTATCCTTGATCTCTTGCATGGGCTCTAATATCCACGCCTTATATTGTTAGAACCATTCCTAGTGTGGAAAGCCTTGGAATAACCACCACATCTTACTTTCATGCCAAAGATTCCCTATGAGGAACATGTGTGGTGGGTTTAAGCTCCATGCATGGATTTTTAGTCCTAGAGATAGATGTTATGGGATGATAACTTCAATTATGTCTCCATACAATTATAACCTTATATGGTGTGCCAAACCTTCAAATCTCTACCATATGAAACTTGTAGGTGAAAAATTCCCTATTGATGACATACATGATGGCCCATTGGCCCACACATTTATGTGATCCCTAAGGACAATTTTATGCCCTAAGACCTTATATTTTGATTATATACCATGGCATGAACATTGAGAACCATATTGGTGTTCCACTCCTCAAATGATGATCATATCTCACTTATAGGCCTAAATATTTCCTATGTAAGGCATGTGTGGTGGTTTGGAGCAACACACGTGGATTATGGAACCTAGACACAACTATATGGCCTAATAACCTAATATACAACCTCATACCATTGCATGGGCCTTGAGAACAATCCATTATGTTACAATTTAAAAATTGCCACCATATCCCTCTCACAGGAGAAATATTTCCTATTTAGGGCTGATGAGATGGAATGGGGCCCAATGCATGGCCTTTGAGCCCCAAAGAAAAATAGTATTCCTTACAACCCAAGAATTTTTCCATAGAAAAGAAACTAGTGAACTCATTGGTTGGGAAATCCCAAGCTAAATTCTAGTAAAATTAAATGTGGGATCAAAATTACTCATAAGAACCTAATAATTTGAAGTTCCAAAATGTTTTCAAATGACCTCAAATATTTTTAATTTAATCCATTCGAATTTTCTTGTAATCCCCCATGACATTAAGCAATGCAATAATTAGACTAGGATTGGGAGGTACCTTAACCAATTGTAATAAAAATGTGATATTTGGCTCATCATAACTAGAGTTACAAGTGAATGGGTCCAACATTGAAATTTGCAAATAAGCTTTGCTTTTTACAAAAAATGAGATGATAGTCTTAACAGATTGCTCTTTAATACAAGAATGTTTCAACAATAAATCAATGTCTATAATCATATCATAATAACGTAATTGAGGGAAAGGAAGCAAGAAATGTAATTGAATAATCTTGGCAAAGGTTCTAGATCATTGCCAAAATTAACATTAATCATACTCTAGAAAGGACCATCTCCAATAATCTTATTTGTTGTACTAATTATAAGGTTTTGACCACCATGGATGTTTCTTGGGGCCTTGCCCATGTTATGAGGATGAAAATGAAGATCTTGGGGAATAAAAGATGTTTTTATGGTTCATAAAACATGCACTTGATCCTAAACCACGTTATGGTTCATGTAAAGTGAATATTTAGCCAAAGAAACTAATAAGGGGGGTGTTCAATTTCCAACATTTCATCTTCTTACACTAGACTTATATTTACTGTGTAATTACCTCAATCCATCCCTCCAAATCAAATGATTCCTACTTTACATATTTCCAATGGCATTGACATGTAATGAGATGTCATAATGATTATGCATCAACCCTAAGGTTAATGGCTTAGATTGTTTAAATATTTATGCATCAATTATGGTCAAACATGAAAAGAACCATTGTGAATGTGATTAATATAGTTAATATGGTCAACCATGGTCAATATAATGAAAAATAAAAAAGATGATCAACCAATGTCAATACAATAAATAATACTATTGATGATCAACCATGGTTAATGTTGTCAACCTTGCTCAATATTGTTGATAGGGGTTAAAACTAAATGAGGTAAATATGTAATTGAAGGCTAGGGGATAAAGGGTTATTCTTTGGTGGGTTAGAACACACTTAAAAACTAACCCTCTAACCCATTATCCCTTTACCCACTAATAACTAATCCATAAATCCTAAACCCCAAAGTTACAAAGACACTACCCACTAACCACTAAAGCCTCACCTTAAATGGACAACCCACTAACATGGAATAGCCCACTAATCTTCCAAACCATTCACCAATAACCCCTCATAGAATCACTCATTAATGCATAATATATTATTATTAATCCCTTATAAGAGCCTTCAATGGAGTCTTAAATAGAGTCATTAATATATTCCTTAACATAGTTAGAAGACATTGTTTTGGACATTTTTAAAATTTTATTTTAAACATTTCTACTACTACTTTAGATGTAATTCTAGACTTACAATTGGACAGAAAACATCCAAACTCCATTGGTTGCAAAATAGTCATTTTCAATGGGTTGCTTGGCTAGATATACGTCTTTGACATTTTTTAAACTTAACTCACCCAAAATTTGTAATGTTTCAACTAGCAAAAAGATTGTAACACCTATGTATCATCAATCATGTGACACATCCAGAGATTTTTTTTTTAAATGACTAATAATTAGAAAACTAAATTACCTTCCTAAACTTTTTTTTCTCCCAAAAAAATTCACAACCTAAATTTATATTAATTCAAAGGCCATATTATTTAATTAACTATAACAACCATACATAGAAATATATTTTATTCTACTCCAATTCAAATAACTATTCAATATACATAATATCATTAATCTACACTATATTAACTTAATTACGCCGTAGGCGTTTTCACAATGAAAGAGGCAGTTTCAAAAGGTTCCTCGTCTCCCTACCCACTAACCTTTCGACACATGTCACCTGGTAATTGGCGAGTTTAGGTACAGCACGCCACGGTTAAATTTTCTTATTCTTATATCCCATGACACGGCAGGGACCGAACATGGTGGCATGAAATTGATTGGTTAAGGACACGTTCTGAAAATGCTCAACCTTTCCCACCCACTAACACTTTGACACATGTCACTTGGTAATTAGTGAGTTTAGGTACAGCACGACATGGTTAAATTTTTCAGTTCTTATATCCCGTGATCTGGTAGGGAACGAACAAGGCGGCATGAAGTTGATCGGTTAAGTACACGTTCTGAAAATGCTCAGCCTTTCTTTTATAGAGTAACTATTTAATATTTTGGTAGGTACAACACGCCCATGGTTAAAAATTCTACTTATTATATACCATGATCCAGCAGGAATGGAAGAAGGAGAAATGGAGTTGATAGCTTAGATAGACGTTCTAAAAGGACATTGTTGATTGATTGATTGTCCTTACCTATTTTTTCATGCATATATGCTGATCAATTTTTTTTTTAATGCACTTCAGTTGGGTCCCTGATTCTACAATCTGGATTCTATAACTTATTTCCCATAGACCACAGGTATTTATACGACCAGTTTTGTGCGTGAATGGATTGATTTTCATTTGCAGATCCTTCTTCCCATTTGGTGTTTACCATGCTTTTTTTACAAGTGGATTATGTGTTTTGACTACAATCCTCCACAACCAATTCTAGAAATTTTTCTTTTTTACAGGATTTCGTTGTCCTTCACTACAGTTCATTTCTCCCAATTCGAAATAGCCCTTGCGAATATTTTGCGAGTTTCAGTTCAGCAGTTTATATGGGTTTAGCCTAACATTTTCTCCAGCACTTTCCGCCTTTACGCGCTTAGTTTCAAGTGAATTCCCTCGTGGTATTGTTTCACGGGACTTTCAGTTGATGAAATACACTTTTCCCAAGTCCCTTCATTCACATTAATGCTTCATCAATGCATTGTTGCTCCATTAATGCAAGACAATGTATCATTTGATTCAAACATGGGGTTATATCTTTATTTTTTCTCATCTTATGACGGTCTTGAAGATATTTTTACAAATACTTGATTTACCGCATTTGGCGCTGCACCGCCTTTGCTTTGAACATATAAACACGCCTTTAGGTAACCACTATTTCTTACTGCTTGATTTTTTTTTGCTTATATTTATTTTGCTACGTTTCATTTACACTTAGAGTTCCCATCAGAGGATTTCACAGCTTGTTAAATTTGCAGGTATTCCTTAGTTCTTCTTGATTGTTTTGAATATTCATTTAGTATGCTTATTAGATTGTGAAACAATGTTGCTCTGTTTTAATTGAGTGTGACTCTTTCTCTATTGCTAAAAAATTGTGACATTTATTAGTTGTGTCATGCTCTATGAATCAAATTATAGGTACTAGTTTTTTGGCTCAAATGATAGGTATTAGTTTTTTTGCTAAATCAAAATGTTGCTTATGAGATGGTGAAACATTATTGTTGCGTTTTAATTAACTCTTACTCCTTCTCTGTTGAAAAAGGACTGGGACTTGTATTGGTTATGTAACTTCATAATCGTGTAATACTCATGCTATGTCACATAAAATAACAAGTATTAGCTTTATGATGTAGTTGTTTTAGGTAAAAAACTCATCCTAAATCTACAAGGTCACTACAAATATTTTCTGATATGTCTTTCGGTATTCTTCTCCAGTACTGGTCAGTGAAAAACTCTTCTTTAAAGCTTGCATAGTTAGGTACCCTCTTGACCATCCCGATATACAGAATGAAACCAAGTTTGAATAATTTAAAAATACATAGGTAAAAGAGGTTTCTTTTCTTAACATACAAATATGCATGTTAATATCAGTCTCCATAAATAGTACCAATTTTGAGGCCACAATCTGTGAAAAACTTAGAGGCAGAGCGATCAAACATAACGCAAAGTGAGTTTAAAATAAGGATGGACTTGGTCAAGGAATAAGTTATGCAAAAAAATACGAGCACTCAAAATAAAGCCTCAAAATCGAAGTTTTTCAGTTTTCGATTAACGGGCGTCACAATCCATAAATAGGAACTTGGGGATTTCTTTATTTGAAAATACAAAACTTCTGAGATCCCAAATGTCAAAAATAGTAAATAGGGACATGCACAGTTCTTTATTTGAACACTTAGCATTTCCGAATTCTGAAATATCAGAAATCAAAAATCCACATCATAAATGTGGCAAATCGAAACAATTGGTGTTTCTTATTGCAAAACATAGGACATACATTTCTAGACTTGGAAATGTCGGATTATCTATTCTTAATTTATTACATGACGAATTGCGGTTTCCTCATGCAATTTTGAAACGTTTATATTTCAAATAGATACAAACCAGAGTAATGAAATGTGTTAATGAATAACAACAGCCAGACTAATGAAATATGTAATTTGGATAATTGAAAAATACATAGGTAAAAGGGGTTTCTTTCATAACATACAAATATGTAGGCTAACATCAATCTCCACAAATTGTAACAATTTAGAGGCCAAAATCTACGCCAAATTTTGAAAAAGAGCGATTAAACATAACACAAAGCGAGTTTAAAATAAGGATGGACTTAGTGGAGAAATAAGTTGTGTGAAAATAATATGAACAGTTAAAATAAAACCTCAAAATTGGGGTTTTCTAGTTTCTATCACGTCCCCATCCCTCAGACCGGCAAAGAGGACGCGACGAACACCACAATAACCAGGCAAACAGCCCCATGAACATATACAATCCATCAATGCTGAAAATTAAAAGCTTAACATGATGCATAATCCAGCATACAAGGATTCATAATTCCTATGACATCAATATACAGTGGAAGCGACACATATACATTTCCAGCATTTAACATGTTCATTATAATTCATAAAACAATAGATTCAATTGCAAGGATAACACGGTCAAGATTACTTATCTTTTGATGAAGAATGTCACAACCAGCTACGTCGCTGCAATGTTCCACCCAACCATAGGCCAGCTTGCTCATCAATCTCTCAGCAATGCTGCCACCCCCGAGCTGGGCATGATTCCTCCNCATCACCAAACCAACACAGCTGGGTTTATCAGGCCCTCCACAAACCGGCCAAGCCAGCATAGTCCAAAGACCAACCAATGCACACACGCAGAAAAACAACCCTTCACGGCCCTGTGAAGAAGCAAAGACGACCAGTGATAATCCCAAACAAACGATGAGCACAGCTCAAGCCCACAAGGCAGCACAGGGTTGTTCTTGGCCCTATCGTGGCCAAAATGACTCAGCAGCAACCCAAACCAGGATGCATCAACAACATAACCCCACCACGAATGATGGCAGCAATCAACAGCCCACACTGGATAATGAACAGCCCTCCCAGCATAGCCATGGGAGACTCAAACGCAGACCTCAGTGGAAAATGGCTCAACACGAATGCACAGTGACCTAAACGCAATTGGAAACCATATCCAACACAAAACATGGGGAAGACAATAGCCCAAAAACATAATCAGTGAGCACGACTCATAGCATAGAAAAATGACCCCAAACAGTCTATGCGTGAGGGAACCTGCACTAAACCACAAAACACAGAGGAAAACATATACATGGCCACAAATCAGTAAGGAGACTTACACACAGTCCCTGAGTGTAGAAATGGCTCTTGCACCCAAAAATCCTGAGTGACAGCCACGATTTCACCCATTCCTTGCGTGACGAAAACCAACGCAGAATTCCCGTGCATGAGAAGAAGATAGAATGTCTCTCTGCATGAGGATCCCAACCTACGCGTGAGGAGAAACAGCTTCTCCTATGCGCGCGAATCAACCAACGTGAGGAAATAGAATGAAGAATCCCCTATGTGCGCGAATGAACAGAACAACAGTGCACAGGAGGAAGCCGAACTCATCTCTGCGTGAGACATCCACAAACCAAATCCTGCGTGAGGATTAACAGGAAATCGAGAGAACCAACAGACCATAATCCTGAAGGTTGGAAAACGTGGGGAAGAAGAGTGAATGCAGTCATGGGTGGAGTGGGAGCGTGGGCAAGGGACTGACAGTCCTGCCACCCCTCTCCCAAAGACAATAACTGCCTCAACCACCAGCAGCCATTTAGCAATAACTCCCCAACTAACAAAACAATCAATAAAGAGGTTGGATAAGACAAGAAAGGTGGCAAACACACAAGGTAGTAACACATGGGTTTTTCCCCCATAAACCAAGGTTTGACATCCCCCACCCCTTATCCTTTGGAACCATGCCCTTTTCATTCAACGTTGCATTGTTGTAGCTGGTTGTGGTTTATTTTATTTGATGTGCGTATTTACATGATGTCATGTTATAATGTGCCACATAGCACGATAGACCATCAGCAACTACCCCTATTGCCGAAACATACACGACCAAATCGATGGTGGGGCTTTTTCCTTGAGCTCCTCACCATGATTAATTACATTTTATACATCATGCAAATGGGATCAAAACCGGGGGTGTGACAGTTTCGAATACCCCAATGTCAAAAGTCAAAAATACTATTTGCGAAATTTCTTTATTTGAAAATAGAAAACTTCTGAGATCGGAAATGTCACAAATCGGATCTTGCGGAATCAAAAATTGAAACATATGGTGTTCCTTAATGGAAAACATAGGACATAGGATTTACGGAATCCCAAATATTGGAAATCAGAACATGCGCAGTTTCTGATTTGAACACAAACAATATTCGGAATCCAAATTGTCGGAAATCGGATTTGCGCAAATCAAAAATTGTTTTTTTTCTAAATCAAAATGTTGCTTGTGAGATGGTGAAACATTGTTGTTGTGTTTTAATTGAATCTTACTCCTGCTCTATTGCAAAAGGGTTGGGACTTGTATTGGTTATGTAACTTCATAATCGTGTAATACTCATGTTATGTCACATAAAATAGCAGGTATTAGTTTTATGATGTATTGTTTTAGGTAAAATACATAGCCTAAAGTTGCAAGGTCACTACAAATATTTTCTGATATGTCTTTCGTTATTCTTCTCCAGTACTGGTCAGTGAAAAACTCTTGTTTAAAGCTTGCATCGTCAAGTACCCTCTTGACCAACCTGATATATAGAATGAAACCAAGTTTGAATAATTGAAAATTACATAGGTAAAAGAGGTTTATTTTATTAACATACAAATATGCATGCTAACATCAGTCTCCATGAATTATACCAATTTTGAGGCCACAATCTACGAAAAAATTAGAGGCAGAGCGATCAAACATAATGCGGAGTGACTTTAAAATAAGGATGGACTTGGCCGAGGAATAAGTTATGCAAAAATAATATAAGCACTCAAAATAAAGCCTTAAAATTGAAGTTTTACGGTTTTAGATATACGGGTATCGCAATTCGGAAATAGGAACTTCGACATTTATTTATTTGAAAATACAAAAATTCCGAGATCCGAAATGTCGGAAATAGGAAATCAGGACATGCGTAGTTCTTTATTTGAACACTTAGCATTTTCGAATTTTGAAATATCAGAAATTGAAAATCCGCATCCTAAATGTGGCAAATCGGAACAATTGGTGTTCCTTATTGCAAAACATAGGACATATATTTTTGGACTTGGAAATGTCAGATTCTCGATTCTTAATTCATTTCTTCATGACTCGGGGTTTCCTCACACAATTTCGAAATGTTTATATTTCAAATAGATACAAACCAGTGTAATGAAATGTTTTAATGAATAACAACAACCATTCTAATGAAATATGTAATTTGGCTAATTGAAAATAGGTAAAAGGGGTTTCTTTCTTAACATACAAATATGCAGGCTAACATCAGTCTCCACAAATTGTAACAATTAAGAGGCCGAAATCTACACCAAATTTTGAAAAAGAGCGATTAAACATAACGGGGATCAAGTTTAAAATAAGGATGGACTTAGCAGAGAAATAAGTTATGTGAAAAGAATACGAACAGTTAAAATAAAACCTCAAAATTTAGTTTTTCCAGTTTCGAATACCCCAACGTCAAAAGTTGAAAATACTATTTGTGAAATTTCTTTATTTGAAAATAGAAAACTTCTGAGATCGAAAATGTTGCAAATTGGATCTTGCGGAATCGAAAATCGAAACATATGATGTTCCTTAATGGAAAACATAGGACATAGGATTTTTGGAATCCCAAATATCAGAAATCGGAACATGCGCAACTTATGATTTGAACACATACAATCAGAAACAACATATGTTTAATTTTCGAGTTGTTTTTTCTCACTTAATCAGTTTCACACTGTTCATTTATCCAATGTTTTTCTCGCCCATTGAACTCTAACATACTTCATCTCACTGGACTATCGTATTGATATCTCTCGAGGTTGTCACAGTGGATGCACCAATTATTGGAGATCCTACACCTTACCACTTTCCTGTACCTTCTCCCTCAGAGAGTAGTTCCTCTGTTCCAGTCAACACTAGCTCAATAAATGAGAACTATCACTTCACTCGATCGACTATGCCATTCATATCACTCTCCTCTTCTAGCAAAGTTTGGAACATTCAAGGTCAAGTTACTTCCAAGACAAACATACATGACTATGGCAACCAATGAGGGTCTAGAAAAGTATTTGGATTTGACCTTGTTAATGCTTCGCACGATGAAATACATATATCTGCATTCAATGAATTGGAACTCTCTTTGTATGACCAAATGCAAATAGGAATAATGTACATTGTACCAAATGGAACAGTCAAAGCATCCAATCCAATTTTCAACCATTTGAAAAGCCATAATGAGATTTTTCTAGGTTCCTCCTCAATCGTCCAACCATGCTTAGATGAATACCCCTTAATACCTTTATAATGATTTAACTTTAAAACTATTAAGGAGATTCAAACTATGTCAGTAAATTCCATGGTTGACCTTATTGGACTTGTCATTTTTGTTTCACCTACACCCACGATATGAAAACGAGAAAGTGTTAAAACTGTTAGGCAGACCATTGGACTCTGTGACATGTTAGACTATAGTATTTACATAACACTTTGGGGAGAGCATTGTCAAATCCAAGGAGCTGAGCTTTACAGCCTTCGCAGTTTACCTACTCCTCCAGCAGTAGCCATCAAAGGAGGACATGTTACAAATTTTAATGGAAAAACTGTTGGCACTATCTCCAATTCTACTACATTTATAAACCCAAATATTGATCAAACTTTAGTTCTGCAGAAATAGTTTCATGACAATGGATTTCGTTCAGCATCACCCTCTTTGAGCCACAAATTCAGTGCCTCTCGTTCTAGTGCTCGTAAAATTATTGCCATCAATGAGTTACAAACTCTTCAAGCATCTGAAAAAGTTGTTTGGTATTCTCTTTTTGCAAGCATCACAAATGTTAAAATGGATGACTTTCATTTCCTTAGATGCCATCTTTTTGTTGATGGTACACAATGCATGAAAAATATTGTCGACAAAGTTGTAGACATTTGGCATTGTAGTAAATGTGATGGAGAGTTTCTTGAATGTGACTACCGATACATACTAAATGTTGACTTGGAAGATGTAACTGGATATCATCATAGTGTGATATCTTTTGATCATGTTGCAAACCAACTCATGGGCATCTCAGCAAAATACCTATGTCTTCTCTCAACTCAATCATCGTCAATTGTTGAAATAGTCTAAAGGATCTGCAAGAAACAATTACTTCTTTCTCTTTTAGTTAGAACAGAGATGTTCAATGGAATTTCATGCCTAAAAGTTGTAATTGTCATGGTTGAAAATACATAATTAGCAACTTCACTTAATACATAAATATATAGGTTTCATCCACTTGATACATACACATATTCTTTATTGTCTATATGAATGTTTTGGCCATCTCAGCAAAAGACCTGTGTCTTCTCTCAACTGAATCAGTATCAATTGTGGAGATAGTCCAAAGGATCTGCAACAAACAATTACTTCTTACTCTTTCACTTAGAAGTAACAGATTCTGCGGAATTGCATACGTAAAAGTTGTAATTGTCATGGTTAAAAATACAAAATTAGCAACTTCACTGGATACATAAATATATACGTTTTTTCAACTTGAAATATTGTGGCTTACATAATCGACAAATTCACCGGATACATAAATATATACCTTTTTTCAACCTGATATATTTTCATATTATTTATTGTCTCTAATGAATATTTTCAATTCTCTATTAAATCCTCATTTCATAGCTCAACATACCAGGGTATTTTTGTAACTCCCTTATAGCACTTCTATTTTGCATTTTGATACTTTCACTCTATAAGCTATCCCTTAACATTTTTTACCTAAATTGTTGATGCAACCTATATGATTACTTTTGAATACAATACTAATTTGCTATTATGTTTATTTTTTCAATTAACAATTTTCTTCTCTTAGTTCTTAGCACAGCTTTTCATTCTTTTTTACAAAACAAAAATTAACTTTTTTGTTATATATCCTTTTTCATACTACATTTTGTTGTTCTATATTGCTGCATTGTTACAATTATCAAGATAGAACCTGAAGAAAAAAAAGGATTTATTCCATCAATATTATTTTCCACGAACATTCTTAGTTCCCAACATGCAATCAGTTAACATTTTCTTTTTGTCTTATGCTTTATATCAATATACTTTGCAGTTAATACATATATAAATGTGTCCCTTCCACCAATCAAAGATTCTAATTCTTTAACAATTCTACGATTTTCTTGTACCGATTATTCCAACTCATGACAATGAACAAGCCAATGCATTGAAAATAGTTGTATATGCACAGAACAGAGATAAAACAACAATAAAGAATGAAAAAATCCACCGAACAGAGTTGTCTTGCTGTGGAGATGTCTTCTTTAGTTTCTCTTCCCCAACCTTCAAACAGACCTTCAGTTCCACCAGCTACGCTAAATCCACCAAACACCTGCCTTGATTATGCACATCATCGATTTCGTAAAAAAATGGATCAACTCACTGATTTACATGTCTGCATTATTTGCAAACAATGTTACCCTGGTATTGTAACAAAAAAATTCCATGATGCATACACTTGTTCTCGTTGTATTCTAGAACGAAAAGGCCATTGCTTTTTATTTGAAAACAATATGGACCCAAGAATCCAACCACCTGTCCTTGCAGTACTTACAACAGTTGAAGAAATGCTCATTTGTCGTGCTAACCCAATTTTACAAGTTACACATGCTCATATATCGAAAAATCAGTTACCCAAGACATTTCCAATATTTCCAAATACCTACCCCGAACCATACTCCAAGGATATACAGGTCAACCCAGTTGCATTAGCTTCATCGCCTCTTTTCTCAACAGACATTTCACCTTGGATTCCACATGTTAATAGCAATGCAACATTATCTCATGTTTCTTATTTAACGGTATTAACAACTATTTTTTCAAGTGTATTAACCATAATCTCCAATTTTAACACATTGTAAAATATGCGTGGCTTATCTGAAATACTTTTGTAAATATAAGAGTTTTTCTAAAGCAATTTACTTTTTCAAAATAGATAATAATGTGAAAGTGGAATTGTTGTAAAATTTATTTTGTATATATTAACTGTAAATAAACCTAACTCTAATTCTCCAATTTGCTCTGTATAAGTAATAACAACACAACTTTGGATGATTTCGTTTAATATAAAAAACCTTCTCCATCCCTGAACCTGGTTGCGCCCCTCCACATGTGAGAAAATTTTCCTTCCCGAAATAGCCTACATTTTCTCTCCAATTCTAACTTTATCATTTACTGGACTATTAATTCATGCTATTTACATTTTTCATGAACATATAGCCATAAATTCAACAAAAATTTATAAAAAAATATAAATTAATAATTAACAGAAAAAACTCTCAAAACAAAAAAAAGAATCATATTAATAAAAAACAAAGGATTTAACGGATTTTCTAAAAAAAAATCTTTTGAATTTTGATTGAAAAGAAAAAATTTCCGAGATTCAAAATGCCAAATATCGAAAAATCAAGGAATCAAAAATAGGAACATAGGGTGTTCCTTATTGGAAAACATATTTTTTCTGGATTCCAAAATTTCGGAAATAGGAAATCGAGTAATAGGAAATTGAAACATATGGTGTTCCTTATTGCAAAACATAGGATATCCAGAATCCGAAATATCATTCGTGTTTTTTTAAATAATAGGATTTCCTTATTGGAAAAATTATAATTTTTATTAACTAATTTTTTTCACTTATTTTCGCTAAATGTTCACTATCTGAGTCAAAAAAAATATAATAATAATAATGAAACCATATCACTTATTTTCGATGAATGTCAGTCAAAGTGTCTTCCATCGTGTTTCTAACGGCACTAGCGGCACTAAATCATATCACTTCTTTTCGGTGAATGTCAGTCAGAAATACTATCTTCGACATTTCTTTATTTGAAAATAGAAAAATTTCAATTTTGGGAATGACGCAAATCGAATCTTGCGGAATCAAAAATGGAAACATATGGTGTTCCTTAATGGAAAACATAGGACATAGTATTTTCGGTATCCCAAATATCAAAAGTCAGAAATAGGAACATGCGCAGTTTCTGATTTAAACACATACAATATTTGGAATCCGAATTGTCGAAAATCGAAAAACCTAAATCTTGTTTAAAGCTTGCATCATCAAGTACCCTCTTGACCAAGAAGATATACAGAATGAAACCAAATTTGGATAATTGAAAAATACATAGGTAAAAGGGGTTTATTTTCTTAACATACAAATATGCATGCTAACATCAAACTCCACGAATTGTAGCAATTTTGAGGCCACAATCTCCGGCCCATTTAGAGGCAAAACAATCAAACATAACGCAGGGTGAGTTTAAAATAAGGATGGACTTAGCAAAGGAATAAGTTATTCGAAAATAATACGAACAGTAAAAATAAATCCTCAAAATCGAAGTTTTCTAGTTTTTGATACCCAGGTGTCACAAACCGCAAAATAGGAACCTTGACATTTCTTTATTTTAAAATACAAAACTTCTGAGATCTGAAATGTCTAAAATAGGAAATAGGGGCATGCGCAGTTCTTTATTTCATCACAGCATTTCCACATTCCAAAATGTAATAAATCAAAAATCTGCATCCTAAATCTGGCAAATCGAAAATTGGGGAATCGAAAATCGGAACAATTGGTGTTCCTTATTGGAAAACATAGAACATAGATTTCCGAATATAGAAATATCGGATTCTGGATTCTTAACTTATTTTTTGATGACTTGCGGTTTCCTCACGCAATTTCGAAGTGTTTATAGTTCAAATAGACGCAAACCAAAGTAATCAAATATATTAATGAATAACAACAACCAGAATAATGAATATGTAATTTAGATAATTGAAAAATACATAGGTAAAAGGGGTTTCTTTCTTAACATACAAATATGCAAACTAACATCAATCTCCACAAATTGTAACAATTTACAGGCCAAAATATCCACCAAATTTTGAGGCACAATGATTAAACATAACGCAAACCCAGTTTAAAATAAGGATAGACTTAGCGGAGAAATAAGTTATGCGAAAACAATATGAACAATTAAAATAAAACCTCAAAATTGACATTTTCCGGTTTTAGATACTCCAACATCAAAAGTCAGAAATACTATCTTCAGCATTTCCTGATTTGAACACATACAATATCCGGAATCCGAAATGTCGAAAAGAAAAAATGCGCAAATTGGAAATTGGAATATTGGTGTTCCTTATAACAAAACATAGTATTTTCCCGAATATGATATGTCGAAAATTGAATTAATGAAATATATTTATATCAGGAAATAATTAACGTATAAAAATTTTAGATCAACTCTTATTTTCTTAAATTAAATTTAAATAAATATCAAAAAACATTTTTGCATTTTCAATTTCTTATTTCCAAAAGACGATACCGGATTTCCAAAATCGGATAAATGAAAATAGAAATTCCAGTTTTTGTTACAGTTATTTCTCGTCTTCGCGATTTCTGATTCTCGATATTTCGAATATCAAAACTTGATATTCACGTTTTTGTTAAAATAGTTTGCTGCCTTCGCAATTCCGATTCTCGATCTTTCAAATATTATAAACCTGAAACATATGTCCTTCGTTATTCCTATTTAGTATATATATGTACTCGGATATGTGGATATATATTATTTTAGTATTTGGTTTTATATATGTGTGTGTGTGTGTGTTCAATAGAATTATAAACATTTATTATAAGTTTGAAATTTTCATGATGTAGTATATGTCTATATCTTGGGATTAATGTATTAATGTCATCATATCTTAACGTCATGATAACTCCACCCCTTTCTTCCATAACGTTATTAGATTAATCGCAGAGCTGACTATCACCCTCATTTGTTATCATAACTTCAACATAACGCCGCCCTTTTCTATTAGAATGTCATCATATCAATCGCAAAAGTGACTATCACTCTAAGTTGTTATCAAGCTCAAGTCATATTATACTATGTAAAGTCAACAATTGTCACCTTATCGATCCATACTGCGTATACATTTGTCACATCATCGATCGATTTGTCACATTTTTCACCTCATCGACATTTGTCACCTCATACGATCTTATGATTGTATGCATATTTTCTTGTTTCGAGTACCCCTACATATCTTCTCTTTCTTGATGATTAAGTGAAAATAATTATCACGCCCTGCAAACAACAAATCTTTCAAATCCAATATATTTCAGTATGCTTAACTGACCTTTCACGTACTCCAAGAGATGAACAAATTATATACAGATCACACTAATCCCAAGTTATAGATATATACTACATCATGAAAATCATGAAGCCATAATTACATTTCATAAGATTTAGTCAATAAATAGAGCCACCTACTGAGGCAAATATTATTTGGACCTCATTTATGGTTTTTTATGTGCACACAAATTGCACTCGTAAGCATCATTATTTCCCCTCTCATGAATTCTAAAGAAAAAAATCACAATGTGGTGATATCAAAGCCCGGAATGGGAAGAGATGGGAAGATAAGTTAGTAGTGCTACTTCCAACAAAGGGCCTATAGTCTCTGGGGAGACATGGGATTGGTGAATATTAGGCATTGCCTTCTCTTTCTCTACTCACTGCAACTTACATAAGGTATCATTATTTGTTTACCCTTCTTCTCAATTGTCTTCCATCATCATGAGTAACAAAACTGAAACAGGTTTATTCTTGAGGCTTCCATATATGGTACTATGCTATATATTTATAAACATCCTATCAAATTCTATGTTCTTTCTCACAGATCGAGATTTATATACACCCAAATTCCCCAACTCACGATCTTTCACCCACGGCTCCTTTCGGATGATCATAATGAGCAAGAGGTCAGGATCTGTTAGTTTTTCATCAATTAAGCTAGCATTATGATCTTAGGATCTTTTCACTGAGAGAATAACAAGTACATCAATAAAACATGAGCACATCACAAGAGACAAGAGACACAAAGAGTTTTCCTCGGGGAAACCATAAAGGAGAAAACCCCGCAACTTCCTCTAAGATAGAATCAACACCAAAACAGTAAGAGATCTCCCAAAACAGCAGTAGCCTTCTGTCTTCTATCAAGCCAAAGTATTTCCTTCTCCAAAGGTGCAACACACTTGAGAGAGCAAGTGATGTACTTCACAAGTGATAAATAGAGAGACACACACTCTCTATTTATATTAGTTCGTTCACTTAAGTTGCCATTTCACACGTAGGATCAACCCTAATAATTACTACTCGAGCCTACACCTTAATTAGTGTATAATAACTCAAGTGCCCCAAAACTGTGGGGACTTACCTAATGACTTGATATGACTTGTTTACATTATTAATCCTCCCGATCGAAACATCGGGGTAAGACAACATGACTCAAATGCATAATAGAAACATCCCGGAACAAACATCAGGTTACAATACATGAAATACATAGAAGAATACATTCTGGAAGTTACATATACATCAACACTCCCTCTTAACTAGGAAGGTATTCTTTCAACAAAATTTTCAACACTGGTCTTCTTCTCTGTATCAACTGGATCATCTTCGTCTTTGAGTCATCTTCAGGTCATCTTCGTCTTCAATTCATCTTTATCTTCAAGTCATCTGGATCTGGATCATCTCTCGATCTAGATCATCACTCGATCTAGATCATCATCACTGGGCTGGATCTGGATCATCACTCGATCTGGATCTTTACTGCTGGATCATCATTACTGGATTTGGATCATCACTCGATCTGGATCAACACTGGTGTTATCTCATGATTCTACTCGTCATCGGAAGTCTTTACAGAGCCAGTCCTTTTTCATACTGGATGTAC
>LPNX010128229.1:210869-229628 GCA_001517045.1 Pseudotsuga menziesii
TAGGATCAAGTCTTTTAGACTGAATTTGGTTGTAAATGCAAGACTGGAGAATATAATCTCCAACATTTTTCTAAATCATTCTTAAGACTTGGAATCTTTTCTCCTTATGATTGCAAATTTAGCTACCAAAACTGTTACAGCTGATTTTACCACACATGGTCAATCACACCTTTATGGCATTCCCTGTCCCTCTGTAGACTCCTTAGACCCCATGGACTATTTTTGTACCTTTGATGTTTCCAATATCATCCCTAAAAACATGCATTATTTGCTATACACAACTTTTAAACCTATTCTCGCATATATATGTGGGTATGACCCTCAAACCCACGTACATCGGGATGTGTGCAAAAGGCCAAAAAGTTTTGGAGTTTTCCTTGATGTGGATCTGAGTCACTTGTCTCTTGGCATTCCATATGCCTTGAGATCACTCAGATTTAACCTTCAATTACCCCATTGAAGCACTATATAAGGAACCCTTTGGATACATTGAAAGGAGAGGAATTGAAGAGCAAGAAAACTATAGTCCATTGTTGTTGGAGCTTATACTTGAGTCTGCATCCCTTTGTCCCTTGGAGCACTTTGTGTTCTTCCCAAGCTTGCCTTTGCTTGTGAGCTTGTTATCGAGAGATGGAGGATTGAAGTGGTGGAGGCCCAGGTGGAGGACTCAGTTTCTCTGATTCACAGACGTGCCGACAAAGTTGTCACTATTGTAATCTCTGATTTATATTAATAGAAATATATTTTCCTGTCCAATAATGTGTATTTAAATGAGTATTGAATCCATGGATTCTTTTAAATTCCTATATGTTATTGATTATATATGCTAGAGTATATCTAACATAATTATATGGCATGCTTGTCTTGTTTGTTGAATGTTGAGAGAGAAAATTGCTAATAAAGTGAGAGTGGAAAAGCTCAACGGGGATCTACATCAACCGTCCGGAATAAGGTATGTTTCGAGATCCTTTAGTGTTAGATGTTTGGTTTCTCTTGCATATGGGAAAGGATTGATTTCTATTGTTACTCTGTCTGTTGTGGTACCCCAAACCATAGGATTTTTTCTCCATAACAGAATTGGTGACCATACTGGGGAGTTCCTAGTCATTTCCTTTGGGGGTTTTATCGGCATTCAATGTTCTTGAATTGCTCTGATTTCTCTGTTTCTGAGTCAGGTCTGGGGGCATGTTTGACTAGTAGTGTCTGATAGGAGTAAATTTTGTCTCAGCTTGCCTATTTACCTTCTTTTTTATCTATTTTTCTTCCTGTACACGAGTTTTGTCTTCACAGTCACGTGTACATGCGGTTTTCACTGGGATATCCGCGTATATACGTGGGTTTTCTGCACACAGTCGCGTATGCCCTGAGTTTTTCCTTTTGGGGGAAGATTAATTGTTGTTGGGTGAGTTTGGATGATTGTTGAGTCTTCTTGGATGCTTCTAGAGTCTGTATACACCTCTGTTTCTGACCAGGGACACTTTTTAGTTTAAAATTTTTTGAGAATGTTCTTGTCATTGCATTTCCTATTTTTTGGTTTGGGATTAGTGCATTAGGTCTCTTTTACCTTAGTGCTTTGTGTGGGTGTTGTTTGATAGTTCTTGCAGAGTCTGGGGGTGGTAGAGTCATTCTTTTGCTTTATTATCTCATTTTAATTCAAAAAAAACAAAAAAAAATTGCTTTTTGCATCATTATGCATTACTGCATTTTGCATTTTGCATGGTACTTGCATTAGGTTTTCTTGGAGAATTAGTAGTCATATTTTCATATAGGAAGTATTGCATTTTCATTTGAAGGAAAATTTTGCATTTCACGTAATAGCAAACCCCATTTTTCATTCGACATAGTGCATTTGCATTGATTGTTAGGTGTGCATTTCACTTCTTGTTGCGTCATAACACCATTAGTTGCACGATCATTTTCCCTTTTGAGTAATAAGCCAATTAAAATCAACGCATAATAAAATGAATTACACTTTTTCTTTTATAGGGTGCACCAACAAGATTAGGTTTTAGGGTCTTAGAATAGTTCATTGTGAGTAAATTCTCCAAGACCACTAAATGAAACATGTATGTGTCTGTCCAGGTGAGAGTGTGAAATTCCTTGGTATAATTAGTGTTTCTCAGGATCCTCCTCTTACAACGGAGTTAAGCACGAGGCAGTGTGAGTGGTTAATGATTGGGATGACCCCTGGTCATAACTGAGTAGCACCGGAGATATTTCCAATATTGTATTCGTATCTAGGGGCTCTTTCAGGAGTTTCGGGCTTTGCTACCCTACCCATACGGTCAATCCTGCCTACGACTGTCTGCCTGAGCATTGATTATATTGAGGTGACCTTAGTTTCCTTACCTAGGTTATCGAGGGGGTACTTCACAGAGGTTATTCTGCAGGTGTCCTGGCCAGGTAGGGGTCGGACAGCACAGTCACTATATGCGTTGAAGCTGAGGGCCACTATAATTGGTTACGAACCTCTGCTTATTGTGTATGGGAGCCTCAAGCCTCTCCTAGGTGAGACATACCTGCTTCATTCAGGATCTCACATATCCTACCCTTTTTTTCTTGTGATCTGGCTTTACATTGTATAGGTGTATGCTTTATGCATGCTAGTTTTCCTAGGGTTTGCGTAATTAGAGAGAGTCTTTTTAATTTTTTGATTCATTATGGATTTGGGTGTAGCACTTTACCATTCTCATCATTTAGTAGGAATTACGCCTTCCACATCTCCTCCTCCTTTGGGAGAGAGAAACAGACAGTCCAGGCGGACTACTTCTCACATTGATTCACACACGATGGGAGATCTCAAGGATGAGATTCCTGAGATGTCTTCTCCACCTCAAGAGTTTGGGGATGTAGATTCTACTCCTATATATGATCCTTCACCAGAAATACCTTCACATTCTGGTTATGATCCCTCATTCACAAGTTGTCGGTATTGGTTTCCAGGTGACGAGACTCATCATGAACCCAAAATCACTAGTCATGTTCATTATGGCATGCATGATATCCCTGCACACGATCCAGCACATCATGCCAAGTCAGAAATTGAACCTTGCACTACGCCTGGGGGCACTCCTATTCCTTTCCATGCGAAGAGATTTGGGAGCACTAGTCACATTACACCTTCCATCCCTGTGGTGGAAGCTACCTCACATGTCCATCCTAGACCTAGTGTTAATAGTCATATGCAGATACTAGAACCGAGATGAGTGACCATAGGGAATACCACTTACATGCTTTCACATGTCCCTTCATCCTCAATTCCTACTCCTTCAAATGCATTTTTGACGACCCTTCCTCCCCCTCATTCACATGGTCCTTCAGGCTGGAATGTTGCTACTAGTCATGTTCGTATTGTGACTACTCGCATGGTAGTATCTTAGAGTCAAGTACCTCCTGTTGTCTTGGGAGGTCATATTCCTGTTTCTGGATCATCTTACGGTCCATCGCAAGGAGTTCCCCATATCCCTAATTATGGAGCTTCTCATGGGACATCCCATGGGACATATTTTGGAGCTTCTCATGGACAATCTTATGGACCGCAGTATGGAAAGAGCTATCAACCCTATGGGTACGGGTATCAACAACCTACTTACTCCTCTAATTATGGATTTGTAGCACCACATAGTCAAGGTACACCACATCATAATGCTTGCTTCCATGCAGCCCTACACGGTTCAAATGGGAGGAGGATATTATGGCCAAGGCCATGGTATTTACAGTAGTCAGCCTTATATGAACCAAAATTATCAGGGAGCATGGCATAGACTGGCTCAACCTAGGCTCCCTTTCCTCACAATGTTAAATTTACCTGACTTGTTGAGACTAATGAACAATCCGGTATCTCATGACCAGGCTTGGTCGGCTATCCCTAACAAGATTCCCTTGGACATTCTCAAATTCAAGGGCAAAGCAGGAGAAGATCCTAGTGAACATGTCACTAATTTTCACCTTTGGTGCTCTTCCAATTCCTTACACGATGACTCAATCCTTTTAAGGCTATTTCAACGCACCCTCACCAAGCTTGCAGCGAAATGGTATATAGAGTTACCAAGGGGGGCATTCGTTTTGTTCGATGACCTTGCTATGACTTTCCTCAATCACTTCCAGCTACATGTGCGTTACGAAGTTGGTACAGAACTCTTGTTGACATTTTGACAAGACAAAGCCACACATATCTCGAACCATATCCAAGAGTGGCGTAGACGGAAGAGGTTGATTAAAGCTTTCATACCACCGGAATTTCTCCTTGAGTGGTTCCTTAAATCATTGCTACCTTACATCGTGAAGGATGTTTCTACATCCGAAGTCCAGAACAAGGAACAAGCAATTTTTAGGGCACAGGAATTGGATTTGATTTATGCTCAATTCGGACTGTTATATGAGATCATACCTAATGCTCTGCGTTCTAGTTTCAATCCCAAGATCAAGCCTGGACCACATGCCGATGTCATTGTGGGTTGTACAAGTACCAAACCTACAGATTCAGTTGTGAAACAAGTGAGTCAATTGTCTATTAATCAATCTACTTCCAGAAAATCCATGGATTCGTCTCAACCCACCCAAACGGTGAGTGTACTTTCCATGCAATTGTCGGACCAGAAGGGCAACCAGCATCCCGGAAGGAATAAGAAAAAAGGTAAAAACAATTGTAAGGGTGGGAACAAGAATGAAAATGCCAATTTTAATGATAAAAATTCCCGCAATGCTGGGGAGGACAAGCAGTCTAAATGTAAGGTTAAGTTTCCTTGCAAATTGTGTAAGGATGACCACCTCACTCACTTGTGCCCTCATATGGAAGACGCCTCGAGGTTCATAGCACAGGGCCCAGCTATGCTGACCAATCCTTTACCCCATAATCAAAATATGAACTCGAGGACCCATGATCCTCATTGTGCGTCGGGTGGAGATCAAAATCCGTTGGAAGCCAGTATTTGGTCATGGTTGCATCAACATGGTGCGTTCTACTAAGGTTGTGACTCATGTGAAATACTATGGTTCATCACAACCGGACCTTGGAAAGGAACCCACTCCACCCGAGAGCCCTTTGTGTATTGAAAACCCTATGGATAAACCTAAGATTGCACCTCGCATTCCTAAGGGAGTCCTAAAGCGTTCGGGGCACAATCCTAATGCCTGAGCCACCTAGAACTATTCTATTATCGAGGATTTGGGTCAAACTCCTTGTGCAATGTCTGCGCTTGAAGTACTTCAGAGTTGTCCTTCGCAAAGGAAAGCTTTGCTTTCTGCTCTTGGGGTTAATGATGATATCTCTTCTTTCGTCATCAAAATTGAAACCATGGGACTATAGCCTCACTTGCCTTACTACGTGTCTCTCTTGATTCATGTAGAGTGTCTTAACATGACTGTCAAATGCACTGTGATTGATGAAGGCGATGCTAGTTCCATGATGTCTTTGTCATGCTGGAAGGGTTTGGGTTCTCTCAAGTTGTCTCAATATGCTAACATGTTGGCTGCCTTTGATGGTAGATCATTTCGGCCGCACAGAATTATTCCTTCTCTTAAGGTTCGTTTTGGAGGGAAGACCGTCACGATCGAGGTCAAGGTGGTTGATGCGCCCCTTGATTACAATCTTTTACTGGGTCGGAATTGGATGTATAGTATGCAAGCCATAGCCTCTTCTTTATTTCAAGTAGTATGCTTTCCATTTAATGGAAAGATTGTTACGATTTATCATACATCATTTAAAAATCCGAGTGTTAATGCATCATCGGGAGCTTCTATCCCGATTATTGATCATTCTCAACCGGCAACTGGGAGTGTGGGTGTAGTTATGTATCCATCCCTTATGGGGACCTTTAGTTGTCCTGCACCCGTTCTTATGATCGGATCTAGTTTCAGTGGGGCTTCATCTTCATTGAATTTGGTGTCTTTTCACACTACCCATATGGAAGATCCTTGGATTCTTCCTTCACCAAGTCCTTCAAATGGACCTGTCGAAATGGACGTGTCATTGCCTGCAGCAATGATAGCATATCAAGCAAATCTTGATTGTGTTGCAAATCCTAGTCCTTCCTCTTTGCGGACGGAGGAGGAGGACCCGTATGTGCTACCTGCATGGGCAGTTGAGTCCTCTCACGCACATGATTTCCTTGATGATGTTTTTCCATCAGATGAAGCCATTATTGAGGCCATGTCTAGGGTTGAGCCACCTTGGAAAGAGTTACATCATAGATCCTATTTTCTTCCCGAGCTTAACCATTTGGAGTGTGAGGATTTTAGGGAGATTCTTAGCGAGAATATTGGTAGTCCCGTGGTTCCATTTAGCTCTCATGGTTAGATGGATGACGGGAACATGGCGAATATATCACCTACTATTCCTATCAATATCTCTCGCGATCCTGGAAAAATTGAGAATGTCTACATTGGGGCGGACTGTTCCCCTGATGAGATTAAGGAGTATACTGAGTTGTTCAAAGAGTTTCGTGACATATTTGCTTGGTCATACGAGGAAATACCAGGTATCGACCCTCGTATTGTCAAACATGAAATTAAGACCTATCTGAATGCGTAGCCCATTCAACAATGTTTGCGTCCGGTGAATCCTAGAAAAGCACCCACTATTAAGGATGAGATAGAGAAGCTGTTTAAAGTTGGTTTTATTTATCCTATTTCCTTGACAGAGTGGGTTTCAAACCCCATTCTGGTTGATAAGAAGCAGGGGACGATCCGTATATGCACTGATTTTCGTGATTTAAATCGTGCTTGTCCTAAGGATAATTTTTCCACACCATTTATTGATCAAATTTTGGATGAGTGTGTGGGAAGCGAGGTATTTTCCTTCATGGAAGGATTTTTCGGATATAATCAAATTCATATCAAACCTGGGGATCAACACAAAACTACATTTATTTGTCCTTGGGGTATGTTTGCATATCAGAAGATTCCTTTCGGTCTTAAAAACGCCGGAGCCACATTTTAGCGGGCTATGACCTTGATTTTTCACGATCTCAAAACAATTATTGAAGTCTTTTTGGATGACCTTGCTGCTCATTCTCGGCTAAGAGTGCATCATACATACCATTTGAGATTAGTATTCGAAGGATGCTGCCATTACCTGGTTAGGTTAAATCCTCATAAGTGCATCTTTTGCGTGAAGTCTGGTCACTTGATAGGGTTCATTGTTTCCAAGGAGGGTATAAGAGTCGATCCCTTAAAGGTTGAGGCAATACTTCAATTGTCTCCCCCGTGCAATATTAGACATCTTCAAAATTTGCAAGGCATGGAAAATTTCTTACGGAGATTCATGGTTAACTTTGCCAATTTGACTAAAGGATTTATGCGTCTTTTAAGGAAGGACACTACCTTTTGCTGGGATGAGCGAGCCTAGGAGTCCTTTGATGCTCTTAAGCGAGCCTTAGCATCGGCCCCCGTGTGTAGTCCACCCGACTATAGCCGTGACTTTTTTATTTATGTGGTCGCATCCATGGAGAAGATTGGTATGATTTTGGTTCAGTAGGATGAGGATCTCCATGAGCATGTCATATATTACTTGAGCCAGAACCTTATAGATGCAGAAATCTGTTATTCCCATGTGGAGAAACTTGCCTTAGCCACTGTTCATGCGGTTCAGAGATTGAGACATTACATTCTCCTTCGCCATACCTTAGTGGTAGCTCATGTCAATCCATTTCAGTTCGGCGTCACCAAAAGGATGATCGAGGGAAACTATAATAAGTGGATTGTTATTTTGTAAGAATTCGATCTCAAGTTTGTTTCGGTGAAATCGAAGAAATCGTTGATTTTTGCGGAGCTCATTTCTGATTTTCCAAGTGTGGAGGAGGAGGAGGTTTACGAGGATATGTTTGTCGATGAGCATATTTTCCTTATCTCAACTTTGGATCCATGGTATGGGGATATCATCATATATTTACAAACGTTGAAGGTCCCTACCCACCTTTCACAGGATGAGTGACGACGATTACGTCACGTATCTAAGAACTACATTATAGTGGATAACACTTTGTACCACTGTGGGGTAGATTCCATTTTACATCGTTGTTTAACCCATGATGAGGCTGAGGTTGTGCTAAATGATTGCCATGGAGGGGCGTGTGGTGGTCATTTATTTGGGATTTCTACAGCCCAAAAAATCTTAAGAGTGGGATATTTTTGGCCGTCGATCTTCAAAGATTGTTTCAATGCGGTCAACAAGTGTCACCCTTGCCAGGTGTTTGCATGCAATATGTGCTCACATCCTGCCCCATTACATCCGATTATCACCACCGGTCCCTTCACTAAGTGGGGGCTTGACTTCATGGATTGCAACCCAGCTTCAGCTGGGGGGCAACATCATATTATAGTGGCTATTGATTATTTCATGAAATGGGCTGAGGTTATGCCCACGGTTAAATCCGATGGTGAGACAGCCACGCATTTTGTATTCAACCAAATTATTACTCAGTTCAGCATTCTGAAAGAGCTTGTCACTGACCATGGTAGGCACTTTCAGAATAGAATGATGGAAGAGTTGGCCTCAAATTTTGGGTATAAGCAGGAGCACTCCTCTTCTTATTACCCTCGGGAAAATGGACAAGTTGAAGTAGTGAACAAATCACTTAAGTCCATTCTCCAATGAACCATTGCACAAAGCAAGATGAATTGGCATATCATGTTATATCCTGCTTTGTGGGCCTATAGGACCACGGTTAAGACTGCCACCAATTTTTCTCCATATCATCTCGTACATGGAGTGGAGTCTATCTTGCCGGTTGAATGTGAAATCCCTTTGTTGAAGCTAGCTATAGAGCTTTTACCAAACACTTTTGCATTGGAGGAACATTTGGTCCACTTAGAGCAGCTTGATGAGCAGCGCCGAGATGCCTTAGTGGCTCTAGAATTAAATAAGCGTCGTGTTAAGGTCCAATATGATAAGTCTGTCCATCTGAGGAGGTTTAGTGAAGGTGATTTGGTCCTTTTGTGGGATCAAGCTAAAGAAACCTTGGGGGCAGGGAAGTTTAATCCCATGTGGCATGGTCCTTATGTAGTCAAACATGTGTTAGAGAAGGGCGCCTATGAGTTGTTGTATTATGAAGGGACAGCCTTGGCGGAGCCCAGAAATGGGCTCTAACTTAAAAAATACTATGCATGATCTTTAGCCAGGGATGATTATTGTATATTATTGTACAGTTTTTTTTCATAGTTATATTTTCTTATGGTGATTGGCTTTGTTGATTATCTTTTGTTTCTTATGGAAGATGTCAATAGAGTCTTCCGCTTACATAGGATTCACTGATGGTGCTAGTGGCCACACTCAAAACTTAGCTTCTTCTGCTTGGGTGATTTATACTCCTACGGGTCAGGTATTGTCTTCAGGAGACGTATGTTTATGGCCTTCTTCGAAAAGTGTTGCTGAGTATAGTTCCATTATCGAGCTATTGCGGGATGCCATTTCACATGGTGTTCTCTCTCTTGAGGTACGTCTTGATTCGCAGTTAGTAGTTTCATAGCTTAATGGCTTGTGTCGTATTAGGGATCTGACATTATTACAAATATTATTACGTGTGAGATTGTTAGAAAGGAAATTTGAGAACATAACATACATACATGTTTCAAGAACTTTTAATCAAGTTGCTGACTCATATGCTAACTATGTGTTAGATTGGCATTTGTTTCATATACCATAAGCATATCACAAACATACATTTTTACACATGTAAATAAGTAAAATCGATCATCATAAAAGTTTTTCATTAAACATCCAAAATGTGACATCATAATACATAAGTGTCATAATACAAAAATGGGGCTTCCGAGCCACCAAAATATAATACACGGTAGTACAAAAATGAAGCACTCTCAGGTCTATAAGCCTGTGGAGGAGAAGGGGGGTTTTGAACGTGGTAGCACACCATGGCTCTAGCTAGTCATCAAAATAACCAAACCCATGCTCGTGGTACACCAACCACCTGACACTACATGGCCTCAGGCAAGTCCTCGACTTGCACCATGGGTACCCTGTGTGTCAAGTGTACAAAGTTTGTGTGGATGCTTTGGAGCGTCCGCTCCGCATCCACACCCATGATGTCATCTCCTCTTCCCCTCTGTCTATGATGAGGGAAACCGTCAGGCCGTCATGGTCCAACATCTGCATACACATGACAGATTGTCACTATGTGTCGTCACACCAAAACATGTCTTTTGAGTCAATATATCAAAAAACACAAAAAAAATTCAATAATTCAAAAAACTTAAAAAAGAGGGTTTGGGATTCGTTACCTATATCACCGTATGCTACTACTAGTGGTAGGGGCATGTCTGGATCTCCCCGGAAATCTATTCCCGCATAGGGATAATCATCAATGGCAATAATCTGCCACCGCCGCCATGGAAATAAGTCAGCTGGGTAGGGGTTAGACACCCTACCTTCGCCCAGTCTACGCATAGCATCTACTCAACTTCATTGGGCCGTATCTCAAACCCCATGTGGAGGAACTTCAACTCTAGGGATTATCCTTGGTACACGCTCAAAGAAGAACGTGCTCAGTATGCTACCGAAACCAAAGTTTCTCACCCTGCCCATCTTGGAGTCACTGAGTTGTTGCTTCATGTTACTCAACACCACAGTGCTCCAGTTGTACACTGTGGGTCTCATGCACTCCACTGCATAGAACATCAATGGCCGCAAGTCCTGGTGGAGTGATGCTAGACCAGCTATCCTGCTGAGTGCCAATAGTATGACCTTCAGTCCTAGTACCTGCATGGAGTTTTTCAGGATTTGACTCCCAACCTTTTCCATGTCCAGAAAACAATATACTGCAATGTACTCATCAATGTTGAGGCCACCTCCGGGCCCGCGAGAGCGTAGGTTCACCACCTCTCCCCGTCGTGACAATCCAGTAATGAAATATATGTCCTCCACCTCTATAGCGAGGGACATCCCGTCGATATGAAAGGACTCTGAGTCTGGATCCCAGTAGTCTACTAGCATCTGCAGGAGTCTTGGTTTGGCCCTCGGGATACCAAGACACCAAAACTTATATAACCCACATGCACATAGAGCTTGTTGAGCCATTAAATCACCCTGAACAGCCTCTTCTACATCTCCATGTTCCCTCTCCCTCCATTCTAGAACCATCCTACACATTAAAAGTAGTTTTGGGTCATTATTTACCTTATAAAACCTTGTGCACGGCCGCATACGCGACTGTTTGCAAAAAATCCACGTATGTATGTGGTTTTGGGAGGTTTTTTCTACATATAGCCAGCCCTATACGCAGAAAAAGCCCCGATATCCGCGTGGACCGAAATGACTATTTTAGACTGGCCTAAAAATCAAAATTGACCATGGAAATTGAAAAAAATGCATGAAAATGGAAGAGGAGGACATGAGAAGTTACCTGGAACAAACGGTGTCGAATTTCGCTGGACGAAGCTCCAGGAATTCACGTTGTAAGTTTTGAGCTCAAATGGGTAAAAATTTCAAATGATATGTAATTTTTGAATTTTTTACTATTTATAGAATTTTTTTTGAAATTTTTGAAATTCTTTACCCCCTTTCTATAGTTTTGAACTGTTTCTGACCATTTTGGACTAATTTGATGATGTAAGAGTCCATTTTGATCGTCGTTTTGACCATGGTTTTGACCCATTCGTGCCGATTTTAGGTATTATGTCTAAACTGGCATATAGGTTAGATTTCACATCCGTTTGCACTTTGCATGACCTTATGACCATTTCATTATAACCTTAGGTATGAACCCATTCTATCTTGTCACGGAACCTTCTTTTTGTTTTAGAAGTGACATGATGTGAATGGTAGAGCTTGACCATACATGGGTGCCCTAGTTAGATCCTTTTTTGCATTTGGTGCCCATGCCAACATTTTTTCCTTTAGGGTGTGGGAGTCCTTTGTATAGTATCGCCATGTCTTTGCGCAAGATCCTCATACTCCTCTTGATCTTTTTGCTGGCCTTTTTCCCCAGGACTCCCTTATGTCAAGTTGTAATTGCATTATCATAAGTTTTTCTTGCCTCATTGAGCCTTATGCCGGCTTCCCTGACTTTGATTATCAGCTATATAGCCTGAGCTTGTCTCATGTCTAGCCACACATAGCCATTTTATATATCCTTTGCAGCTTGATTCCCCATTTTTACCGGGAGGGGACTTTCCCCCGAGTGTCATTATCCTACACATGTGTCCTTGCATTGAGCATAGGTATGTTCCAATGCTTGGAACTAGTTTGTTTTCCCATTGACACTCGTCTCCTCCTAGTCTGTAACTATAAAGCACTTTTATTCTTTTTCAATCTTTTCAAAATATTTGAAAAAGTCCAAAAAAAACAAAAAACCAAAAAGGCGGACAAGAAAAGATGTTATCTTTGGCGGCAGTCGATTCGTGTCGACTTCGAACAGAGAACTGTATATCACATATGTTGGCTGGGTTAATAGTTTGACTTTAGGAGCTGTACTCATTTCTCTGAGTTTGTCTCTACCGATTGGTTAAGCTTCTAGTCCCTATGGAGCCTCTTTCGATGCCTCCTGTGTCGCAGAGATGTCCCAGTTTTGTATATCAAGTCTATGCTGCCTACATTCAGTCACCATTCACCTTTATGCTCTTGTTCGAAGGAAGTTGAAACTTGAGTCGGCCATTCCTCAATTCTCTTGACTTTGCATGTTGGCCATTCCCGGTACTGATACTGGTTCATGCACATTATGATCGAGTCCTTCCACATTATACAGCCTTGCTGAGTACCTCATGTTGGATGATGAGGGATGCATTAATGCCCTCCTTCCAACGGATTTCATCCCATCGAATTCAGATCATTTATTCTGGGATAGGAATCTAGAGTCATTTTTTAGTGCCTTGAGACTTGCAGTCATCAGTGGCACGTTCTCTCGCCATCGATAGTTTTGGGAATACATAAATGTCCCCTGATCGATGTATCCTCTCAAGTGTTCGACCTCAACACATTTATTCACACTTGTTAGTTTTCACTCTAGTACCTTGATTCCCATTTTCATTATCGGTGGGTGATCTCGCATCTGTTAACGGTATACATCAATGACCGATAATCAGACAATGGACTACTATGTTCGACCTAAACACCTATATTCACATAGTAGGACATGTACTGATAGCAGATTGTGTAGAAGACCTTCCAGATTGGTGGCATTTCATATATGATACCTCCTTGATCGTGCCAATGTTCATGAGATTTCAACTCTCGTGACTTGATTCCAGTGTATGTCAGATATTTCCAGCCATTATGGAGATCTTGATCCATTATATATCTTCATCTTTCATGGAGATCATGATCCTTTGTATATCTTCATCATGGATTTTCTAATCTATCTATATTGTACGTGACGATGACCACACATGTCATAATTTGTATCATGCCTATTCATGGCCATTGTACTCTTATGTATCTGGGACTGCTATATGTACTTGCAGTTATGTGCATAGTTTGATCATTGTATTATACTGTTGGATGGCTGGTTCTTCCACCTGGTTCTTCATCACTCCACTTCTGGGATGGACTTATAATGTATTTCGACCATCGTATCACCCCTCTAATCTCACACATTAGGGGGCATCTGTTACAGCTGATTTTACCACACATGGTGGATCACACCTTTATGGCCTTCCATGTCCCTCTGTAGACTCTTTAGACCCCATGGACCATTTTTGTACCTTTGATGTTTCCAAGATGATCCCTAAAAACATGCATTATTTGCTATACATGACTTTTAAACCTATTCTCGCGTATATACGCGGATATGACCCTCAAACCTGCATACATCGAGATGTGTGCAAAAGGCCAAACAGTTTTGGAGTTTTCCTTGATGTGGATCTGAGTCACTTGTCTCTTGGCCTTCCATATGCCTTGAGATCGCTCGTATTTGACCTTCCATTACCCCATTGAAGCACTATATAAGGAACCCTTTGGATACATTGAAAGAAGAGGAATTGAAGAGAAAGAAAACTATAGTCCATTGTTGCTGGAGCTTATACTTGAGTCTGCATCCGTTTGTCCCTTGGAGCACTTTTTGTTCTTCCCAAGGTTTCCTTTGCTTATGATATTGCTATCGAGAGATGGAGGATTGAAGTGGTGGAGGACTCAATTTCTCCGATTCGCAGACGTGCCGATAGAGGTTTTCACTATTGTAATCTCTTATTTATATTAATAGAAATATCTTTTCCTATCCAATAATGTGTATTTAAATGAGTATTGAATCCATGAATGCTTTTAAATGCCTATAAGTTATTGATTATATATGCTATATTAGGTCTAACACAATTATATAGCATGCTTGTGTAGAAGACCTTCCAGATTGGTGGCATTTCATATATGCTACCTCCTTGATCGTGCCAGTGTTCATGAGATTTCAGCTCTCATGACTTGATTCCAGTGTATGTCAGATATTTCCATCCATTATGGAGATCTTGATCCATTATATATCTTCAGCTTTCATGGAGATCATGATCCT
Organism: Pseudotsuga menziesii; assembly: GCA_001517045.1. Taxonomy (NCBI): domain Eukaryota; kingdom Viridiplantae; phylum Streptophyta; class Pinopsida; order Pinales; family Pinaceae; genus Pseudotsuga; species Pseudotsuga menziesii. The sequence continues at coordinate 225,320 of LPNX010128229.1, forward strand.
TTGTATATCTTCATCATGGATATTCTAATCTATCTATATTGTACGTGGCGATGACCACACATGTCATAATTTGTATCATGCCTATTTATGGCCATTGTACTCTTATGTATCTGGGACTGCTATAACTACTTGCAGTTATGTGCATAGTTTGATCATTGTATTATACTATTGGATGGCTAGTTATTCCACCGGGTTCTTCATCACTCCACTTCTAGGATGGACTTATAATGTATTTCGGCCATCGTATCACCCCTCTGACCTCACACATTAGGGGGCATCTGTTACAGCTGATTTTACCACACATGGTGAATCACACCTTTATGGCCTTCCATGTCCTTCTACAGACTCTTTAAACCCCATGGAACATTTTTGTATCTTTGATGTTTCCAAGATCATCCCTAAAAACATGCATTATTTTCTATATGTGACTTTTAAACCTATTCTCACGTATATACGTGGATATGACCCTCAAACCCACGTACATCAAGATGTGTGCAAAAGGCCAAATAGTTTTGGAGTTTTCCTTGATGTGGATCCGATTCAATTGTCTCTTGGCCTTCCATATGCCTTGAGATCGCTTGGATTTGACCTTCCATTACCCCATTGAAGCACTATATAAGGAACCCTTTGGATACATTGAAAGGAGAGGAATTGAAGAGAAAGAAAACTATAGTCCATTGTTGCCGAAGCTTATACTTGAGTCTGCATTAGTTTGTCCCTTGTAGCACCTTGTGTTCTTCCCAAGGTTTCCTTTGCTTGTGAGATTGCTATCGAGAGATGGAGGATTGAAGTGGTGGAGGACTCAATTTCTCCGATTCATAGACGTGCCGATAGAGGTTGTCACTATTGTAATCTCTGATTTATATTAATAGAAATATATTTTCCTATCCAATAATGTGTATTTAAATGAGTATAGAATACATGGATGCTTTTTAATTCCTATATGTTATTGATTATATATGCTAGATTAGGTCTAACACAATTATATAGCATGCTTGTCTTGTTTGTTGAATGTTGAGAGAGCAAATTGCTAATACAAGCGAGAGTGGAAAAGCTCAACTGCGATCTACATCAGCCATCCAGAATAAGGTATGTTTTGAGATCCTTTAGTGTTAGATGTTTGGTTTCTCTTGCATATGGGAAAGGATTGATTTCTGTGGTTACTCTGTCTATTGTGGTACCCCAAGCCATAGGAAGTTTTCTCCATAACAAAAACGTATCGAAATGGTTCCACCTTTTAGCTTGTCCAACATTGTCATTGTGAATAAAGAACTTTTGTCTAACATCAATGAGAAAAATTGCATTTTCATTTATCTTAAACCTTTATTTCCAGCAGCAGCGTCAAATATATAAATATTGTTGTTCATAGATTCATATATAATAACAGTTTAGCAGTGAGGTTTTTAAATTAAATAATCCGATGTGATATTATAAAATAATGGAAATGCTTGTTGAAAATAGGAATTCTCAAAAACAGAAATGTCGAATTCTGGACTTCGAAACAGGTATTTCCCAATTCTGAAATGTCGGAATTTGGATTCTTAATTTCTTTCCTGTCGACTTCCGCTTTTCGATTTGAATAAATCGCAAAGCGTTAATTGGAAATTGGAATTCAAATGTTCGGATTTAACATTTCGTTATTTTCAACTTCCGCTAATGTTCTTCTTTGCAAATTTATATTTGTCCACTTTCCAAACAACGCCACTACACATATTTTAAATTGTTAAAATGTCTTTCGTTATTTCCATACGCATTGAAATACTTTTTTTAAGTGTAGTTGTAATTTTTCATTTAAAAATTTTTAGCCAAAACAATTTAACAACTTTCTTAAGACTTCTTAAAATAACTGTGTTTAAATATGTGCCATTTGATACCATGTACACTATTCCTATTTGTATTTCATCATACAAAGAAAGTGTCAATTCATTGAATGCAGATATATGTATTTCATCGTGTGAAGCATTAACAAGGTCAAATCCAAACACTTTTCCAGAGCCTCGTTGGTTTCCATATTAATGTATGTTTGTCTTGGCAATAAATCGGCCTTGAATGTTCCAAAATTTTCCATAACAGGAGAGTAATGTGAATGGGATAGTCGATCCAGCCAAGCTAGGGTTTTCATTTATTGAGCTAGTGTTGACTAGAGCATAGGAACTACTCTCTAAAGTAGAAGGTACAGGTAAGTGGTAAGGTGCATTTTATATATCCATTTTTCTTTTCTCTTTGCCATAAATTTTTATGGTAAATCTAGCTCTCCAATTGGAGCCTATATCTTATTTTCCAATTTCGACTTTCAAAAAAAATTATTAAACAATGTTTTAAAATAAATGAACAATAAATGCATTCAGTCATCTTGATGTCGGATCATTTTCTAACTTCATATTTATTAACATAAATAATTGTCATTGGTTCTTTAAATAAATTTCATATACCCAAATCAAGCTATTCACGAATAATACATATTTAAACTTTGGTTTTATTAAGAGAAATAATATATTTAGATATATTAGATCTTTAAAGTTCATATTGTTTTTTTTTTGTAAACCTACATTGCTATTAATAAACTATACAAAAAATTACAGAATATCAAGAATTCTGGTCAATTGAAAACAGTGGTCTAACAACCACCCTTATTTGTCAAAAGCAGAAAACTCTACAGTTCTAGTGTAAAGAGCATAAAAACCATACAGAAAATGGAATCTACTGCCTAAGTAAAGTTTAAACAAAATTACAGAGATATTCATAAGAGACACACTAACCCATGTGATACATGGGGGGCTACGTACAAAATTACTATGAAAGAATGTTTATCAAGACACTTGGAAAACTAAAAACAAGCATAAACTTAAATGTAAACAAAATGAATCCAAATAGACAAAAACAAAACAAAAACAAGCTCATGGCTTAGCACCGTTGATAGTGACAGCAGGGTCCTGCGTGTCCTTCATTTCCTCAACTATACGACAAGTCCCAAACAAGTCCTCGTCTGAAGATAATAGACTAGGCTTCAGGACCAGGACAACCGCTTTCCCCATAGAACCATCCACTTTCTCCACAGAAGCATCCACTTTCCCCACAGAGGCATCAAATTCACGAGCTCGTTTCGAAAGCTAACTAGTCGTTCTCAAAATCCGAACACACACTGTAGATGCAGTAGGCACGATACAGTTGAAATTCATTGAAGCAGATGGAGCCATAGAGATACTATTTCTACCTACATCACCCAAGGAGTCAAATCCCCGAGTTAATTTTTTTCAAATGGCCATAACAATTCTTTGCGTTATGACCATATCTAATTCCACCATTTTGGTCGTATCCTGTGAAATAGCCAACTCAATATGGTTCCATCTAGCTAGCATTTCCTCCATGAGCATGCCCATCATATTTTTGACGATCCAATAGTGATTCAGACTACCACCATTAGTATCACGAGCAAGGTTCTCCTTTACAAGCCTGGTTTCCCAGTCATCTATTATTGACTGAACTTGCAGAGAAATTTCATTGTTATAACCATCTACCTTTGACACCTGCGCCGCTCATTGCGAACGAACTCCACCATTCACAGAACGATGAGACGTGCCACGCTACTTGGATATAGTATGATGTTTCAGATGAAGAAGAAAACCCAGCAAAGGGAAACACAAAAAAAATTTGCAACAAAATCTTGAAAAAATGAAAGTGCCACAAGACCTGAGCAACTAGCCAAGAAATAGTTGAATGAAATGAGGGAGAAAGGCTAATAACCACGCTAAAACAAACACAAGGAACAGTAGCCATTAATGGCAAGAAAATATTGTTGTACCACTTCTAGTCCCTCACAAAGCCAAATTGCACTATAACCAGATAACGAAATGACAACCAGGTTGTAATGCCCCATATTAATTTATGATTAATAGTAAGTGTTTTTTAATTTAATTGAAAAATTATATATATAATAATTATTAAGGTTAATATATTTTTTAATTATTATTTAAGTTATTAATAAATAATAAACATAATTTGCAAAACCATTAAGTTACCGCTCAATATAATCTTGAGCAATCCACATAAGTAAAAATGCTAGGACATGTGTAACAAATACCGTTCAAAGAAACTAACACCTGTCAATCGAAAATTTAAATACACTGAATAAGAATAACTTGAAATTAATAAAAGGGGCGGTGGAAGAAAGGGCGGTGGAAGAAAAGGCGGTGGAGGAAGGAGGTATAATAAAAATTTTGAAGAAAGAACAAGGGGGGAATTTTTACGGAGAACGGGGAGTGAAGAAATTTTATGAAAGAACAGAGAGGAAAGGAGAAAATTTTGGGGA
>LPNX010128229.1:238166-250688 GCA_001517045.1 Pseudotsuga menziesii
TTATAATAAAAATTTTGAAGAAAGAACAAGGGGGGAATTTTTACGGAGAACGGGGAGTGAAGAAATTTTATGAAAGAACAGAGAGGAAAGGAGAAAATTTTGGGGAAATTTACTCAGTCAGATTTGTACTCTGAGGAAAGCAGGTTGCTATCCATTTTCTTGGTACGTGGGCTCAGGGGCTAGGAAACCCGTCGGTTTCCTAGGGCCAGCAAACCTGCTGGTCGGCAGGGTGGAAAATCAGAGCCGGCAATAAGGCTTTCTCAGGAGCAGGTCAGAAGCAGGAGAGGGATAAGCAGGAACAGGAGCTGGAGCAGGAGCAACAGGATTCAAGAGCAAGAATAAATTCGAGGTATTTCTCTAGTAAACTATCTTTTACTGTGCAAAATTAAATGAAAAATCTGATAAAGAAAAGGATATTTTTTTTTACTGTTAAGGACCGACTTAAGGATTGACTGAGTGCTCTGCCCGGCAGACAGAGCACTACACAGGTCAAATCGTGGCTTAGCTGAGTACTGACAAAACTTCGTCGACAGGGACTAATTAATGTCGTCTCGAATGAAATGGAAAGGTACAAAGAGGATTATCCGTACCATCCATCACGCGTATAGAAAAATTGTTATAAACTTGGCGAAGAAACAAGTTACGCAGAAATAATACCAAAAAACAAAATCAACTCCTTTTTCACAACGTCTATTTGACCGATCAACTACATTCTGCCTTCTTGGGTCCTTCCCAATCACAAGATATAATAAACGGAAAATTTAATCATCACTGTCCTATACCTAAACTGACGAATCGAACCTGCTATAGCAGTGGAATCGCCACTCTTCATGATGGACATGACTACCGAATCAACTGTAATCCCAACATTAAAACTCAATTGATGACCAAGTTGGCCAGCCTCGACAGCAACACTCACTTCATTAATGCGTAATGACTGCATAATAGGTGGCAATGTGATCGGATGACAAGCACAACCTGGTTCTGCCACACTAGCCCTGTCCATTCCAAAAAATAGATATCCATTGAGCTACAGAGGATTTAATGTGGCTGCAATAGGCTTGATGACCGTTGGTTCTTGAGCAACTCAAGATCCAACAATCATCAAGCTTGTTGCAACCGCATTAAATGCTCTGCAGCTCAATAGATAGCTCTTTCCATCCATTCCATCCTTGCCAATTTCACTCTCATCATCCGCATCCAGAGTTAAACTTTGTATTTATTAATAGAAATAATTGTTATTATTCAATTTATAAACTTCATATACCATAAGAAAAATATAAATGCAATAGAATTAAAAAAAATTGTTTCTTACAAATTCACTGTGTAAATTAAAAGTTATTATTCTTTAAATTATTAGGTTTTCATGACTTTTTAACTCATATCTCTAAATTAAATAAAATCATATAATTTCCAATATATATAAATAAATTCCCATTTTTGAACACAATGCCTAATTTACCGAAATTGGATATTGACAACGGGAAATTCCAGTTCGTGTTAGGGTTATTTGCAATATCCGCGATTTACTATATTATCCAATAAGGAACATCGTATGTTCCGATATGCCATTCCACAATTTCTAACATTTCGAAATCCAAAAATCCTATTTTTTCAAATAAGGAACATCTCCATGTTCCGATTTGCGATATTCGACATTTCTGAATTGGAAAATACTATGTTTTCCAAGAAGGAACACCATATGTTTTAATTTCTAACATTTCCAATTCCAAAAATGCTACGTGTGAAAATCCATAAATCCTATGTGTTCAAATACGAACATGTCCATGTTCCCATTTCCAATTTTCGACATTTCAGAATCTGGAAATCTATGTCCTATGTTTTCCAATAAGGAACATGCTATGTTCTGATTTCCAATTTTGCAACATATCCAAAAATCTTGTGTTCAAATACGAACATGTCCATATTCCTATTTCTGATTTCCGACATTTCGGAATCTGGAAATCTATGTCCTATGTTTTCCAATAAGGAATATGCTATGTTCTGATTTTCTATTTTGCGACATATCCAAATATCATGTGTTCAAATACGAAGATGTCCATGTTCCTATTTCCCATTTCCGACATTTTGGAATCCGAAAACCTATCTCCTATGATTTCCCAAATGTTCTGATTTTCAATTCCCCAATTTAAGATTTGCGAATAAGGAACATCATATGTTCTGATTTCCGATTTTGCGACATTTCGGATTCCATAAATCCTACGTCCTATGTTTTCCAATAAATAAATAAATACTACTATAACACAAATTACTACTAACTAACTATATAAGGACACTTAAACAGACTGAGTAACGATTTCAAGATTAAACTACTATTAAAATGTCACAGTAATCTAGGGACTAAAACACAGTCTCATAAGAGATTTTAGACAATTAAGCATGGAAATGGCATAATGGTGCTGCAATAGGAGTAGCATCTCTGTATAATCAAATAAAGAATGAGCGATACAATACAATGATCATGCAAGATGCATGAATTCCAAGACAATTCAAATACTCAAGGAGGTCATTCGAATTGAATGGATGTGTGTAGCTTAACTGAATGCCAGCCACATTCAGCACACATAGTTAACCACCAAGCTAATCAATAACTGACTCTCACACTAAGTCCTAACTGAATGGATTGCAATAGATTACTGAGTCTTACTGAAATTGACTCATCACATGTAACTGCATGTCCAACTGAAGGAGGTAGTGCATCCATAACTCCAAGTAGCTCTGATGGAGTTAACTGAAGTAAACATGTCATTAGAAGTGGTTGTAGGCGCATGTGTTAGCTCCAATTCATAAATAATGGCCAAAAATAATCAAATAATGAATGGAGGCAACTTCACAACTCAGGTTAATTGATTGTAACAATCAATTAGCAATTAGGTGCATTTATGACACTCAGATCACCCCAAAAATGCTCCCTATTTGAAGGAGGAAGCCCAGTTAGCCTCCTCGACTGAAGGAGAAGGCTTAGTTGGCCTCCTTGACTGAAGAAGGGTGTGGGTGAGCTCATTTTTATGTCATATTTTTCTCATCTAATTCCAAGTAAGTCAATTAAACTTAGGATAGTGGGTAAATAGGCCAAAATTGACCAAATAAGTGTGCATGTTGGGTAAATGACTCCAACACCCCCCCTTAATCTATACTCAGGAGAAGTAAAAATAGATAGCATGAAATGCTAGGGCCCTGGAAACAAAGGCCATAGGTCACCCTGTACAATAAATTAACTGCTTAATATAACCAACGAAACGGGAAAAACCGCATGGGAAATATAACCCCCCCCCCCCTCAAACTAAGCAGTAAATCAAGAAATTTTTTGTTCTTCTATGTAGCAGCATCCTGAGACTATGCATGTGAACCTCTGAATCCAAACTAAATGAATATATCTAGAGGAATCTTCCACTTTGGAACAATAACAATGCACTCAACTGAATCATAAATATAAACAGCTACACGATGAAAACTGGACCCATGTAGAGCAGCTGAAATCATCTGAAGAGAGAGCAAAGGTTCTTGGGAATTAAAACCATGTGAGGAACACCCAATAAACTGATATATGTCATCCTTGAACAGCAAACCATGAGTGGTAAAATCAGCCCCAATTTTTAGGAGCAAGTGTCTAGGCAGATGCAGAATGTATTCCTCTTTACTAGTTCTGTGAGGAGATGACCATGTGACCAAAGGTAGAGAAGCCCTGGGACTGTGGAGAGAAAATGATTGAGCTCCATAATATGATATAGATTCATAAATATCCAATAATTCACAAAATATAATATCATCAATCTCATAAGAGAAAACTAACATCGAATCCCCAACAACAATTTTGAAGAGAAATTGCGGTACTTGTTTCTTCACAAAATTAACGAGAATAGCTACAAGCAATACTGAAATCTTATGAACCTGAAATATTGAACCAATAAATATCAGATCAGATCCAAATAAGATCATATCAGATCCAATAAGGTTCATATCAGATCCAAAGAAATGGTCAACCGAGACGGTGGATGCATAGTTGTCTTTTCCTTCAAAATTCTGAATTTTGGTGCATGCAATCCTGCAGGAATTTGCTGGAGGATCTAGATCATGGGGAGCGAATTGATCACTCTTGTAATCTGATATTTTTTACAAAATATCCATTTTTTTACATAATTGCGCACCAGTAGCAACATTAGAGGGAGAAAAAACAAATTTCTCTTCACTTTTGGAAGCAATTACTGGCAAATTTTGCACAGAAATCAAAGGAAAATCACTGGTGAATGTTTGCATGGAAGTGCAACAGTGTTTTTCTTCAATATTAGAGATTCAAATTTCTTCTTCTATTTCATCCATATGAGGAGATGAGATATCATATATCTCACAAACTTCTGGAGCATCAGGAGAAGGGGTCACTGCAAGGAGGCTTTCTTCAATTCAAATTGACTATGTAGAAGATTATGCTTCTTCTTCATCTTGAACAACTTCATCAAAGAGATTAGAGGCCAATACTTTTGAGTAAAGAACTCTTATGGTGCTGGATGTGATCTCCAAAGTTCTATTATGATCCTCATTGTGCTTTCCAAAGGTTATGTCCAATTTTGTCCAGAGATCCTTTGGGTATTCAGTACAACCAATAAGGTAGCGCAAGCTAGGAGAAAGGGCCAGACATATTGCTCCAAAATCTCTATCACCGTCATTTAGCTAGTAATTCTCATTCTAATAAGACTCTTTTCCAAGTCCAATAGACACCTCATAGAGACCTTGTCTCTTCAGAGATACAATCATCTTCAACTTCCATTCTGAATAGCTTGTGAATGGGGTGAGAAGAGGGACTGATGAGTCCATTCGAAGTTGTATCTGCAAAAACAAAAAAAATTCATCGTAAGGTCAAACAGCCTTCACATTTCAGGTTTTCATCACACCCATCATAATCGATCAAGAAATCTTGATCAACAATTTCTTAACTTGGGGTATTAAGTGGTAAACCTTCGGCTTCTGGTGCAGTGCTAGAATTTGAGCTTTTGCTCAATTTTTCATGCAAGATCCGTCAAAAACCATGTTTTTGAGAGAATGAGCTTCACCCCACCATGATCTCTGATTCCATATTAATCTATCACAGTAATCTAGGGACTAAAACACAGTCTCATAAGAGATTTCAGACAATTAAGCATGAAAATGGCATAATGGTGCTGCAATAGGAGTAGCAGCTCTGTATAATCAAATAAAGAATGAGTAATACAATACAATGATCATGCAAGATGCATGAATTCCAAGACAATTCAAATACTCAAGGAGGTCATTTGAATTGAATGGATGTGTGTAGCTTAACTGAATCTCAGCCAAAGTCAACACACATAGTTAACCACCAAGCTAATCAATAACTAACTATCACACTAAGTCCTAACTGAATGGAGTGCAATAGATGACTGAGTCTAACTGAAAGTGACTCATCACATGTAACTGCATGTCCAGCTGAAGGAGGTAGTGCATCCATAACTCCAAGTAGCTCTGATGGAGTTAACTGAAGTAAACATGTCATTAGAAGTGGTTGTAGGCGCATGTGTTAGCTCCAGTTCATAAATAATGACCAAAAATAATCAAATAATGAATGGAGGCACCTTCACAACTCAGGTTAATTGATTGTAACAATCAATTAGCAATTAGGTGCATTTATGACACTCAGATCACCCCAAATGCTCCCTGTTTGAAGGAGGAAGCCCAGTTAGCCTCCCCGACTGAAGGAGAAGGCTTAGTTGGCCTCCTTGACTGAAGGAGGGCATGGGTGAGCTCATGCTGATGTCATAGTGTTCTCATATGATTCCAATTAAGTCAATTAAACTTAGGATAGTGGGTAAATAGGCCAAAATTGACCAAATAAGTATGCATATTGGGTAAATGACTCCAACAACTATTACAGGATATAACAGATAAAAGAAAACAAATAATTAATGTGCACACATGCAAATCAAGATTATTTATTTCAACTTACTTTACAACAACTTAACAAAATAAAATTGCAAAGAACAATATCCAAAGTGTTAAAAACACACAAATTGCAAGTACCCAATTACACAATGTCTATTTGTCTTTAAATAAGATTACAAAGTTATGAGAATAGTTTCTACATTTCCGCAAGGGAGGAACACCACTTGCCAAATAGGTCCAAAATGTCATTGACTTCCTGAAAATGAGCATTCCTCAATTGAATTTCAGTCTTGCAAATTTTGGGGGAAATTTCCTCCTCTCTCATTTTCTTCCATTGTTTAATGAACACCTTTATCCGAACTATTGAAGCATGGGGAGCTATCATCCATTTCTCAATTTCTTGCATCGTCAGCTGACTGATTTCTTGGATCAAATCTTTCAAATAATCAAACTCCTTTTGAACTTCTTCTAAATGAAGTTGGTGTGAAGGTGCCTCATTGATAAGATCCAAAACAGGAAAACTCAAATAGGTTAGCAAATTATTAGAATTTGACCACCTTTGTTCACAAACCATTTGTCCTACAATGATTAAACCTTCAACTAAATTGCAGATACCATCCCATGTCTCAATGGCGTAACATCCTCGGTTTTGACCCCGATGCACTAAATATACATGATATGTAAATATTGTAATTAATCATGGTGTGGAGATAAAGGCCAAGGCCCACCATCGATTCGGCTATGTCATGTTCGGATGGGAATTGTCACCAACAGTATATCGGGACTTGCGGCATACATATTAAGTTATGGCATCATGTAACTATGTATTTTAATTAAATAACCCAACCAGCTATGTTCACTACAACTAAATTGAGAAGGGGTATGATTCCTAAGGATAAGGAGGGGAAATGATGAACCTTGAGTCATGGGGGAAAAGCCATGTGTCATCACCCTGTTTATTTTGTATCACCTTCCCTTGTATCATCCAACCACCATTTTTAATGTTCTATTGAGTTGTTGAGGCAGTTATTGCTGGAAGTGGAGGGTGGCAGGACTGTCAGTATTTGCCACACACTCACTCAACCAGTCCTCTCTCCACCGTCATGTGGGTAAGGGAACCATCACCATGCCATGCTCTTGGCCATTGGGGTTCACTCTCACGCAGGGACATGCAGGGGGGCGGTTCATCTTCCTCACACAAAGCTGAGTTAAGTGTGGTGCAATTTCTTGTTGGGGGCTCACCTGTCTCTCTCTCGCACCGTTTAAAAGTCTGTAATTGTGTTCTTTCCTCCAAGATCACGCATAGAGTTAGTGTTTTTCCTCCACCATTGTCGGACTGTGAGAAATTGCTATGGATTTCTTTTGTTGATTCGTGGGATATTGTTTTCCATATTTTTGTTGGCTGCGATTTCCTTTTGGGATTAGCAGTTGTAGGGTGCATGTTTTCCTTCTGCACAGGATGAGAGTCTGTTTACTCTTCCACTCTCGGGCTGAGTAACTTTGACAGTCATTTCATTGCTGATCTGAGGCCGTGGTTTTCCCCACCTTGTTTGTTTGCTGTGAGCTCCCCTACATTCTATTGGTTTTGTCCTCTCTCACATTTTGGGAGCAGCTGTAGGTTACTGTTGAGTCGTTTTGGCCATGATAGGGCCAAGAACGACTCAGGTTTTGTTTCCCATGTCCAAGCAGTGAAGAGCTTGTTTTACTGTATGAATGCAGAGGTTGGTCTTCAAGACTGCATAGGAGTGGTGATGAAGGCTTGATCTGCTTGACAAACCTAGTGCATTTGGGAACCACATAGACAGAACTAGTGGACTGGATTTCTTCTCCATAATCCCTGAAGAGCACTGGAAGGGAGATCAAGGTCTGAGGGACTGCCTTGCAGAGAAAGAACTGATTTCCTTGTGTTGGGTGTGTGTGGGTGTCCTAGAAGTCAGACTAGATCTGGTGTGGGTGTCCTTAACTCATCCATGAGTTCACCAACTTAGCATTAGCCTTTCCCAGCTCCTGGTTCGCCTGATAAACCCAATTTTGTTGGCTTGGTTGAACTATGTACTCTTAAGGGACTGTTATCCTTGGCTATGTGTAAGCCTACTAGTTCCTTATTCCTTGGGAAATCATGCCCGGCTCGGGGGTGGCAGCATTGTTGAGAGGCTAAAGATCACACGGGCCTATGGTTGGGAGGAACGTTGCAGTGACGTAGCTGGTTGCGGGATAGTTCACATAAGATAAGTACTTTTGATTAATCTACTTTGCAATCATGTTACAGTTAATGAATTATGATGATGAACATGTTGGGTGCTGAAGTGTTTATGAATGAACGTTGTTGTTTTGCTTCCGCTGTGTATATGAATAATTATGCATTGTAGTATGTTTCATGTTTTTGGATTATCAAGCTTCAGCATTGTATGTATGCATTTGATTATGGGGCTAGATGCCCGCATGCTGGTGTAAGGTAGCATCCCATTTCTCGGTCAGAGGGTCGGGGACGTGACAAATGGAAACTTCTGTTGTTTTCAGTTGTAACTTGTCTAAGAATGGAAAGCCATCAGGTCTTTCCTTAATATGATTTTTCCAACATGTTACTTGCTCTAAAGCAGCAGATGATTTTCTTATCCAATCATGGTGATCCTCAACGGTTTCAAAATACTTGCTAAACTTGTCATACAACCCTTGCATCTCATAAAAGGAAGTATACAAATCTATCACAGCTTGTCGGAACTCTTCCTGCACGTTCAGAGTACTTGTTTGAAATCCTCGGGTGTCAGATCTAGAAAATACGAAGCTTTCGAGACTAGTTGAGCATCTTTCAGCTGTTGATTAACAAGAGCAATATGCTCTTCTTGTTGTTGATTCACGACCTCTGCATTCTCAAGTTGGTGCTTCATTTCTTCAGCTTTCATTTTCCATTGCTCCACTATGTCTTCATGTTCTCGTTCAACTTGCCAATTTCTTGTTCATGCCTCTGTTTTGCTTCTTCTAAGTCTTGTTTCAACTTCTGCAATTCCTTCTCTTTTTCACCAAAATCCAAACTTAATTGTGAAACTGAGTTAAAATTAGCTCCAGCAAAAACTCCCATGGAATCTGTTGTGTCCACTGCCCCTTTCTGAATATCACTTGTGTCTACCTTCCAAATGACCTGACCAAGGGCAGGCACATGTTTTCCCAAGCCTTGTTTGGCTTTCTTTGCTCCCCTTTTAACCACAACTTTATCCTTTTTACTCCAATAATATTTGCCCATGGATACCACTGCATCTTCTCCAAAATCTTCTATCACTTCTGATGATGAATTAATCTCGTGATGGATGGTAACCAAGGAATCAGTTTGCATTTGGTTTATAGGAATGTCTATGCTGAGGGGGGGAATATCCATAGGACTTGAAGCATAGGTAAAAGTGAGTGATGTAAAAGAATTAGACATAGGCAAATCTTCCTTTTGAGAAAGACTCGTAGAGATAGAAGGAATGCCATCCTTAAACAGCTGGGGAATTGGCGATGTAGGACAAGTATCAATAAGTGAATTAACTGAAAAAGTGGGCATGCTAATAGTAGCTCCCATTATTGATGACAAATTTACCTTAGAAAAATTATGCTGGGAATATGATGAACCTAACATACTGGGAAAGGTTTGCATATTCGACATGGATGAGAGAACGGTAGTTATAACAACCTCAGGGTATTGTTACACATTCCTATCATCAATATCAATATGAACTGAAGATAAAGATATTACCTTCTATGCAGAAGCGTCTTGGACATGAGTCTACTCTTTCTTGGCAATTGATATCAAAGGCATGAGCTATTCTTTTGTATGTGCTTCTACCAGTTGAGCCTGTTCAGAACCTACTTCAGTGAGAGCATGTTTTGCCCCTTTATGCAGTGTGTCTTCTATTGTGCCAATACAGAAGATAGATGAGCCTTCAAGGACACATTTTCCTTTGTCCTTGGGTTGAGCAACAAGAGAAACAACATAACTTGCTACATCCGCTATCGCTTCTTGTTCTGTCTTCTCCTTTTCAAGATGTTCTTTTATTTTTAGTTTATCTCCTCTTTCTCAAACAATTCTTGTCTTAAGATCCTTTTGATACTTGTACAAACGCGACTTGGTCTCTGGATCAGTAATTTTATCCATTTCCTCCTAAAAATCGGTAGCTCCTCGAAACATGGAATCATCAGGATCATTTTCATGAACGTATTGAAATTTCATGTGTTCATGAGCAAAGAGATCAGCCAAATATGCCACTGGGTCATGCATTCTTTTGAATTCCTCCCCCAAGTTCATAACAGAAATATCCTTTCCCACCAAAGACGCATGAGTAGGACTCTGTAGCGTAAGGTTGCCAAGATTCACGGGAAATTTCAGCCAGCCCTTCTTCTTATGTTTGGTCAACTTGGGTAAAACCCCATCAATAACAGTCTGATACGCGAATTCTTAAAGCACCATTCGGTCTAGAACTATTATAGGAAGCAATTGGACTATATTACTGCCCCAAATCCTTATGTAAGAGAAATATTCTCCTACATACCAATCACCAAACATTGAAATCAGTTCCCTAGCACTTTTAGAGAATGCAGGAGCATTAGCTTTATAAATATTGTAGTACATTGACCCGAGAAATAGGTCACAGAGTTCATAAACATGAGGGATGAAATTGTCGTCCCACATATCAACACAATATATATGAACCGGTGGAGATTGCTCAGTCCAATTCCAATTTAGAGTCGAGAAAGAAGTCGACACACAGAATGCATCCATTACAAACCCTGACATATAGAAAGATGGTTTATGATTCTCGGGGGTTTTCTCATATTTTTCAATTTCCTCACGCAAATTAAACGACAGAATTTGCACCCAGTTGAACGAATGACCTGTAAGCAAGATATGGTTCGCCATAGGAACCCATTGCACTTTGAATGAGGAACAATTCGGTAAACCATATAACCTGCAAAACATAGCGCACAACAAGGAAAAGGGTTCCCTGAACCAAGAAACTGGATATGCTAGAAGTAAAACGGGAATATCAAGTGTTGGGTCTTCCAGCAAAGATTTCACAACTTGTTCGTAATTGAATTTGGCATGACTTTGAACGAAAAACTTAGACGAGAGAATCTGCTTTGGGTTTGGGAAAGCATAAGCCCTAGCAAAAACATTTGGACGAAACGAAGCAATAACGACATTATGGATATCATGAAATATTCCTTGCTTAGGGTCTACGTGGTCCCATGCCCACTTAACAGGTTCCGTATAAGGCATAAATGGGGGTCTCGAAGCAACGCGATGGAGCTGAAAATTATGTATCTGCAGGTATGCAGGTTGGTCATGATCAACACAGGAAAAGTCATCATTGTCAAAAATAGAATAAATTTTGTACCACTCTATATATGAACTCACAGACACATAACCACTGGTGTCAGTAAAAACACCGGCATTGGGATCTTTGTTTTTCTGCTCTTGAAGAGTCATTTTAGATATGGTATTCCGGGTGGTGGTAGATGCCTTCTCTGATTGAATTTTAGCAACCATGTCTAAAAACGACCTAAGTTCAAATTTACCAGAAAAAACAATCACACGGCGAAAACTTATAGGCGGAAACGCTCAGAAAGTTACAACTCCGACTGGTGTGACACAAAGGATATGCACTGCAAAAAAAACCTGAGCATAGTGAAAAAGCATCAATAACAATGGTAAAACCCTAAATTTGAATCTTAAAAAAGCCAACTCAATGGTAAAACCCTAATTGTGTATGCATAAACGGAAATTGACAAAATTCACTTTTCATTTTCGATTTGCAAAATCACGAATCGACGATCGAGAAACAAAATTCCAGTAAAAAAAATAGTCATTTCCTGTTTCCGATATTTCAAATATCAAAAATCAGAAAACGGGAAAACACAAAAACCCACTTTCCAATCTTTGACGTATCCAAAATCGAGAATGAGACCTTCAATTTTACCTATTGAAAGTTTCGATCTCCGATACCCCGAAATCGGCAAAGTAGATACAAAATAAATCGAAAGCAATCTCAGCGATATTCGATAAGCGAACAGTCGAAAATCAAAAATCGGGTAAACAACATACCATTTTAACAAAATCGAAATCGGAAATTGCAGTTCGAGAAAGGACATTTCCTTGTTGAAAATTATAAGATTTCGTGATCCAAAGATAAAAACAAACTTCGACAAACATACAAATAATGCATTTTCGCTTCCCAATTTTGGAAATCGGAAATCGAAATCAATAAACACAACTTGGAAAAAAAGTTAACATTTATTCTCAAAATCAAATTTAGTCATAAATGTCTTGAGGTAAAATCTCAAAATAACTATTATTAAATAGTAATTTCTAATCTCCCAAGCTAGGTCAAAAAAATTCAGTTGCAGAAAGACACAATATGTTTACCCTCTCAACGTTTCTTTACACCTCTTGGTGCAAATTATAGTATATATGGTCACTATGTATAAAGTTTACACTAAAAAAGAATATAAATATTTTTATTTTTATTTTTAAAGTTTTTTTCACGTAAAGGGAAAAACAGTCCCTTGCTATTTCTATTAGAAATCAAAGGTGACTTATCCATACAATGGTTTCAGTATACTTCCAATATCTTT
>LPNX010128229.1:255768-277916 GCA_001517045.1 Pseudotsuga menziesii
ATCCGTTAAGTAGAAATGTGAATCTCGGCATATATCCAATGATAGGAACCCAAGCCTCTCTCATCCACGCCATCATCGCAGCTTTGGTGATCCGCACAAATTCAATTCTCCCAACAAGTGCCCTTTGAGCATAACTCTGCACCTTGTCAATTTGCAAATCTTTGCCAAGGGTAAGTCTTTGCATCCCAGCTCTAATCTTATGTGCTTTAAGTTTCCTTCTGTGACGGTCCTTATCCTTCCTGATATTCTTCTCCTTCGAAGGAAATGGTACATGCTGCCTCCAGTTCGCATTGATATGAGCTACGGAGCTCATCCCTTCCATCACAGTCCCCGAGCCGCCAGCTGTCTGCAAAGGTTGCTGAATACACCTGTCCAAAAATTACCATCAACATAAACACCGCAGTCCAAGTGTCGGAAACTCCTCCAGTTCCCAAGTACTTCGAAAAGTTAATCACCACAATAAACACGGCACCCAGAGGGCACGTCGGCAATAACCTTAATTGGAAATCTGTCCCCCAACAACCGTAATCAATGTATGCCACCCGTTGCCCGCCCAAGACAAATCAAGTACGAATCAGCCACAGGTGAAACTAATGCAACGTAAATGTCAACATTCCACGTCACACAGGAGATAATACAATGAGTCCCTCACATTAAAAACACAGCAGAGAAGGTGGCACAATAATCCAGATCCAGCCCATCGATCATTGCCATGCACTAATGGTGGCAACCACCACCCACCAACCAGAGAGAATTCAAAATAATTCTGAGCGGGAGAGGAAAAAATCCAGACCCCAGCGATCCACGGAAATTCAATCCATCTGCAACTCCAATTGAGAGAACCAGCGCCGGTCCAACCACCAGCCCAAACAATCCTACAATGGAGTCCAAAGCCCCCAGGAAGTGCCCACAGAAAGCAACTACAATCTATACTCCCTCAAAAACCAGCATGTGCAGTCACCAACCAAATAGTAGAAAAAACCAGTGACCAGCCAGTCACCCCCAAACCACACCAAATATCAAATACCCGAAGGGTATCCACCACAACGCCACCGGTCAGAATACACCACCACAGAACACCACAGAGTTCCAAAATGCCCTTCAGAAAAGATGCTTCATCAGTCAACAGACCGAACGACAGAATCTGAACAAGTCATGGAAGTCTCCACTTAGAAGCAGCTAAATAAACCCCATCTCGGCCAAAGTGAGAAAGATGAGACCATTTAGTGATCCATATAAATGTGATGTCTCCACCAGAAAAATTACCACAACTGCAACAAGTTCACAGGCCCTCGTTCCTTCGCTCCTTCCAATTTTTATTTTTAAAGTTAACAGGACAAACATCATTTTATAATAATACATTATTATTACATGATATAATACCAACATTATTTAGATCTAAATTACTTCGTATATATTTCGTTCTTAATAATTTTATTTATATGCGTGCGTTTATAGTGATAACTTCATGAATTATTGAATAAAGTTAAATATATTATAGAATCAAACAATTAACAATGAGTGACTAAGTCGGTGTTGTAAGAATTAGCTTTTTGTGATAAAGAAAAACCTCCGTCGTCGGCTTTCCCTCACCCTCTCATGCTTTAAGCATCATTAAGGCCTTACATTATTGTTTTTTTTTATCTCTCTCGCTTATAGCTTATAGTTAGAACATTCACGCTACGCTCGGTAAGTGGGACAAATATATACATATACATTACATAATTTATTGTTAATATTAAAATTATATATTATTTTAACACGATAGAAGACTCAAAAGATTTCTCCAAATCCAAGGGAACTATTTCACGTGCGCAGATACACGCAAATTCACGTTCATTTGTATCCACGCCTCCTTTATAAATAACTAATTTTTTTATGTTTATCTCGATTTAATTACATAACTTGTAATACACTTCTTCTACCGTTTGCTTAGGAAATCGATTTAATTACATAACTTGTTATACACTTCTTCTACCGTTTGCTTAGGAAAACTGTTGTGACATCTTTTATTTAACTTTATCTTTTTTGAGTGTTTGAGTGGGATGAAAGGATGTGATTGTCAATAAACTATAGCTATATTATCATTGTTCTTGGAATTATACGGTTTATTAATTAAAAATCAAAATATTATTATTATATATATTATTATCATGTTTTTTGGAATTTTTAATTTAAAATTTCAAAATATTTAATTAAATTATATTATTATTATTTAATGTTAATTATGATATACATTATCCAGTTTAATTTAATCACATTATAGGGTACTATTTTGGTTTTGACAAAATATAAAATGATAGTATATTTATTTGTAGGTGATGTGTTTTGGTTGACTTGGATTATTATTATATTATATTTTTATTAATATTGCGTTGATGATGGTGATGTTTATTATTAATTAAGTTTTTGTGTTTGTAAGTTTGTTTATAATTTGTCGGATTAGTCTATGGTTTAAGAAAGAATGATCGAGGGGTATAAGTTATCAAGATCATGAAAGAATTACATTCGACATGGGCCACACCAATCTTTAACGTGGTTGGATTTTAAGAGCTTAATCTAAACCTTCAACATTTTCGCTTGTCTTTTTCCTCTTTTCTAGCTTGTTTTAGACATAATCCAACATTGATTTTTTGAAAATCTAAATAACAACTATCAAATTTGCATAATTATGGTGCTTTGGGGTAATTGAGAATGCTAAATATATTTCTGCACTTAAAAAACGATTTTAACTTCAAAAAAATTTCGAATTTAGACAACATTAAAATCGCCAAATTCCGGCCAAAAAACTGTCGAACAGGCGATATCGTCAAAGTTTTATCCTCCTTCGATTTTAAGTGCCTCCTCCCAGTTGCCTTGTGGGGTTCAAATTCGAGTCACCATACAAACAAGGCACGTCAAAACTAACCATACTAATGAGATTTGACCTTATTATTATTTAAGTTTAAAAAAATGTCAAATTAATTAAATATTTTTTAAATGTGATTTTATCAATAGGAAAGATTCTCCCTCCATATAAAATCCATTTAATATTATTTATAAGTAAATGTTAGATTCTCCCTCTACATAAAATAGGATAATAATGAACACATTCATTGGTATAAATTAAACCCATGATAATAATGAGCACTTTCATTGGTATAAAATAAACTCAGGATAATAATGAATCCATTAAATATAATTTATAAGTAGATGCTAGATTCTCCCTCTACATAAAATAGGATAATAATGAACACTTTCATTGGTATAATTTAAACCTATATCTTTATGCAATTGTCTTTATAAAATCATTGCCTCTCAGATTAAATGCATTTTGTCAAGTTTTATTTCTGAGCAACAATTTGCCTTCTTGTATGGAAGACAAATCCACGATACTATGAAGTCTTGCACTCTATGAAGATTATGCATTATCTTGCATTAGTAGTCAAGGTGGACCTCTCAAAGGCATATGATTGAGTCAATTGCATTTATTTAAGGTTGGTGTTACTCCAGGTGGGGTTTGATCTCTAGTTTGTGAATTGGATCATGTCATGTGTTACCTCAATCTCCTTTGCAATTTTAATTAATGGCTCTGCTACATCATTCTTCAGGCTAGGGAGGGGTCTTAGAGAAGGCTTCCCCTTGGCACATCTCCTTTCCATTTTGGTAGTAGAGGTTTTTAATAGAATTATCCTTCATGCAAAGCATCGAGGCTCCTTAAAAGGCATATTTGTTGGAGGTAACTTGTTTGTTACTTACTTATTCTTTGTGGATGATATTTTACTTTTCTCCAATGGATCTAGGAGAAAATTTCTCTTTTACAAGGTATGTTGAAGCTTTTTGGTCAAACTACAAGTAAGGTATACAACCTCAGGAAGTCTTATTTATCTTATATGAATTTTACTCATGCAGATCTTGATTGGACATGCACCCATTTAGCTTTTCCATTAGTGGATATTGATAATGGGATCAAATACTTGGGTTTTATTTTAAAACCTAATGACTATTAGAGAAGAGTTTGGATCTGGCTCATAGGTAAGGTGGAAAAAAGACTATAGTTATGGTGCCATAAATGGCTCAACAAAGGGGGTAGGATGGTCTTAATCAAATCAGTTCTTGAAGCTATCCCAGTTTATTGTGTCTCAATGGCTTATGTTCATATTGGCATTGTTGATCAAATAAGGAAGATTTGCTATAATTTTCAATGGCAAGGGAACAAGGATGGTCACTCCCTTCATTGGTCATCTTGGAAAATTTTGGCTCGGCCAAAGGGGCCCTAGGGGACTAGGGCATTAAGAATCCTCATTGTTTTTCTCAGGCACTAGCTGCAAAAGGAGTCTGAAGAATCCTTCGAGGGGAAGGGTTGTGGGTAAAATTTGTTTATTATAATTATATTCCCCCCCTTATAATGGAAGAGCGGTTAGATCAAAGGTCAAATGCTACAAAAATGTGTCCAATGTGTGGAGATCTCTGCTACAGGAATTTGGGATCATTGGTGACTGGTTGGCATGGAATATTGGGGATGGAAGGAAGGTCGGAATTGGCACTGATCCTTGGATTGGTAGTGTAGATACTCATAGACTCCCATAGGCTCTAGTGGAGGGATTAAGTTCTCATGGATTTTTATTTTTGGGTCAACTCAATGATTGTTGATAACACTTCTATGTTTTTTCAACATTGTCTTGGGGCTAAAGCAGTGGTTATAGTGAATAATAGGCATAAAAGAAGCATGACAGGGTTATTTAAAGGCTCTCAAAGACAACCACATCAGACTTCAGGAAAGGGAGGACATTTTGTTATGGACTAGGAATCCTTTTGGGGGCGCATACACTTCTAGTATATGTTATGAGGTTATTAGAGAAGAGGAGGAGGTTCATGCTCATCAATGGTGGCATGCATTTATCTGGATTTTTAAATGTCCTTTAAAATGCAAACCCTTTCTTTGGCTTTCCCTATGCAACCAAATCCCTGTATGGGACCTTTTGATGAAGAATATATAGGAGGGCCCTAGAAGATTCCCTCTATGCAAGGCAAGTAATGAAAACATTTCCTATCTTTTTATCTCTTGTTCCTTTATCACTAGGATGTGGGACCATGCTTCCCAGGTACGTGGTATCCCTTTTAATTGGTCTAATGTGTCTTTATAGGAGGATTTCGTTGCTTGGACAAAAAATATAATTTACAACGATTTCCTAACTTTGCCTGTAATTTTTATTTGGGACGCTTGGCTTACCTGGAGCCTGGCTATTTTTTAGGAAACCTCCATTCCTTTGTTTGTCTATGTTAAGAATGGCTTGGCTATTTTGAGACTCTTCCCTCAATTGGATAAGGTTGTTTTAGTTAGGTGTATTACAACAGAAGTTATTGATAGAGCTCACCCATGGCTATATTTTGATGGTGTTTCTTAGGGGAATTCCCAAAAGGGGGGTGTTGGAGGTATGCTTTTAATTAATGACAATGTTTGGCACAATTTTTTTGCAGGTATAAACAATTGCACTAACAATAGAGAAGAATTAGTGGCCCTTAAATTATCGTTGATCCTGGTTATTCAAAAGGGTGTGCAGCATATTAAGGTTTTTGGCGATTCCAATTTGGTTATAGACTGGATGAAGTCTAGAAGACCTCCAAAAAACATCAATTTAATCCCCATTTATGAGGAGATACTTAGGTTGAGAATCAGTTTCAATATATGGTTTTTTCTCACATCTACAGGGAAACAAATTCACTTGTAGAACTCCTTTCAAAGGTTGGCATTCATATGGGAGCATGATATTGGACCAAATGGGACAAGGATATACATGGGAAAGTTACATTTGATCCTGATCTATACCCAAACTAGTCTCTTTTTGTCTTTTTTAATGACTGTGGATTTCTTAGATCCATAGTGGGTACAATTTCTAGACTATTTTTGAGGCATTATCTTCAGTATGCTCAGTTGTCATCAAGTATATGACTGGCTCATTTTTGGATTTCTTTGATGGTATCTTTTTTTTTTGTATCCCTTGTAAGAGGAGGAGGATTTTTCTCTTTTTGTGCAACTCAAGTGGCGGTTTATAAGCCATAAGGACTATTTATATGTAAGATCTCATGAAGTTAAATTTGTCGGCATTTTTTTGTCCATTTTCTCTTTTACATATATTATAATAAGTAATGAATTATAAATATTCTAGGTTTTATATTTTTTTGGTTTGTTATCCTTAGAATTGGGTTATGAATTTTTTGTTAAAATTATAGTTGTTTAATGATGAAATTATGAATGATGGTGATGATGATGGCTATTAACAGTTACCAAGACAAACTTTGATTTATTGGACCTTAAAAAAAGTAAGGAAATAATTAGTTTTTTTAATATTTATTTTTATGTGCTAAAAAATATTTAAGAGAAGCATTCTTAAATCACAAAAGTTGTGATGAGTTAAAGGCTAGGAAGGTTAAAATGTAGCAAATATTTTGAAATTGTGATTTAATGTGGGTGTACATAGAACATTCTAATAGAAAGTGATTTTTATCTTCATCCCTCTTAGTGTCACAAAGATGAAAAATTCTTCCACCCCATGATGTTTTAGGAATTGCCCAACATGTAAGTTTTAGAACTGTGTATAGAAGAAAGGATGCAAATTCTTTTAAGAAAAATAGATATTACACCACAACATTCACACATAATACACAAATATTTACCTTGAAAACCCTTAACCGGGAAAACCAGTAAAACTTAGAGCCACATCTCTTATTTTTCTCATTATGATTATTAACCACTCACAATACAAAATATAGGTATTTATGTAGCATCCAAAACCCTAATACATTAACCTAGATTAGAAATATACCCCAATCCCTTAACCGAGATGAAATTACATATTTTTAGAAAAAACAAAAAAAAAGCCCAAAATAGCCCAAAACATTTTGAACTTGCTTAGCTCATATAGGAAATGAGACAACTCCCATTTTCTATGTTCGCTTCGCAAGAAGTGGAGGGCATTAGCACACGCCCCCCCTCCCTCAAGTTAGCTCCCAAATCATATGAAAAACACACCCCCCACACACACATGCAAAGAATATAAAACATACCCAACACAACGCCCACTATGGAGCTCCTGAGAGTTTGTTCTTATTTTAGAAACATTGATCTTCTTCACTACACTAGTTAAAACAACGAGATACTTTTGATCTTTTATATTAGTGTAGATCACCTCCTTGTAATACTTTAATTTTATCTTATCATCAAATTCTTTATTGCATCACAACTTTTCCTTAAATTTAGATGTAATAATATCTTTAATATTATCACTATTATGCAAAGCGGCCTCTTCCTCAACTTCCCAATGATTTAGCCAATACTTGACATCTTTATGCCAATCTTGCTTAATCCACAAGTGGTTTTAACTGGAGTTCAAATAAATTTCAAGAAGCATCTTGTCTCCCATGTTGTTTATCGTGTTCTTGTACATTAGGTATCTAGTCATAACCATGCTCTCAACTGAGGAGAGATTCACTTCTATGAGGAGGATAAGATAGAGTGTATTGCCTTTAACTTTGAGATTATAAGTTATACATTTATTTTGTATTTGCTCTATCCTTCTCCATGATTCTCTAGAGATGATGTTGCCCCAAATTGCACCCATATAAGATAACATGAGTGATGAGAGTCTCAAATAGGAGTTTCTTCTTATCCGAAATCCAAAGGTCTATTGGTTTAAAATAGTTTTCAAGTCCATAATAAGCTTTTCACCCTCCATTTATCATTTTATCAATGCTATAGTTTTTGTTAATATTTGGATGTAGATTAATTATAAGATATTTTTATAAGTCACTTCCTCCAAGTTGTTGTTGTCATACATGAAATTAGCATAAGTGATCCTTTTGGATTTGATTATCATAGCCTTTGTTTTGTCAGTGTTAATATACATACTCATACTAGAGAAAAAATGCTAGAGAATTTTTAGTTGCTTTTCATGATTATTGGGACTCCTTGCCATAATAACAATATCATCACTATAAAGAAGAAGGACGATGACTAGACCAACTAGAGTTGTGTGGGCACAACTTGCATCTTCCAAACGACCCTCTAACTTGTCATTGTATATACCAAAAAGGGTAGGGGACACACCTTACTTGAATCCTATGTTACAGTTACTTTCTTATGACTAGCCCTTAGTGTTCCTAAACTTGTCAATAACATTTCCGTACAACCTTATTGCAACAACTCTCAATTCCAAAGAAACTTTTAGGTCTTTTAATCTATTCCAAATGTAGTTAATCTATTCCAAATGTAAGTTCTTGGCAGTCACGTCAAATGTTTTTTTAAAGTCAACAAGGCAACAAAAAATATTAATTTAATATATCGATACTCCTCTACAATGGTCCTAAGTGTAGCAAGGTAGTCCAAAGTTGAATGATAGCTCCTAAATTTGGCCTAGCCTTTAGCTCTTTTTCCATGACTTTCTAGCAATATATTTCTTTTTTTCCAGAATAATTCTATATAACTTGGATAAAAGATGGCTAGTCATAATGGCCCTATAATTATAGGGATTGTTTTTCATCTCTACTTTTAAACTAGGAACAATTAGGCTTTGAGTACAAGGTTTATTGAAATCCTACTTGACTGCTAAATCAAAGCACTTGAGGGTGTAAGGGATCATTAGGCCAACCAAATTTTAAGATTTATGCTTGGTATCCTTTGATGTCCAAATATTTCCATTTTGTGAGACACTTAACCAAAAAACTATGCCTTTTAAAGAAAAAACTTCTTTCTCTAAAGAAAGGGTTTGAATGTTATCCACAACATCAATGGATTCATAAAACTTTTTAAGGTAGTAATTTTAGTCCCTTAATGGAATTATAATGATTTCCTTAGTTTTACAACCTATAATTTGTCTCCATAATTATTGGGATATAGCTTAGAGAGGTGCAAAATCTTCTCTTGCTTTCTATTTATAAAATACATTTCCCCCCTTTTAATTGGGGTTTTAGACCTACATATATTCTTGAATTTTAAGGGAAACCGTGTTAGAAGCATCCTTAATGGATTTTCTAACATGCTTGCACTCTTTACATGGCACCTCAATAAATAACTTGTTAATGGAAGGAGAGAGGGTTGTGGTAAAATTATGATAGAGACATTCAATATTGTCCTTATTTAAGAGTATATTTAATTAATTATTTAAATCCTTATAAAAAGATCAATTTTATTTTTATCTAACATCATTTGCTTTTGATTATTAATTCTTTGTTATGGGGCTTATGTGACAAACAAAATTTAGAGTTAGGGTTAAAGATCTATGGTAAAAATTAGGCTCATGGTCATTTAAGATGTCAAAATTTACTATGTGGTTGAATATATGGGGATATCGTATAACCACATGATATACAACAATGTAGTTGCCAAGACTATGTATACAAATCATTTGGTTGTATTTCAACCACTTCATAATATCGTTGCAAATTATTATATCTTGAGAACTACTGAGCTTGGTCATCTCGGTACCATACAAATTCTCAATCAAGTCTTCAAATTTTCTTTTGTGTCTACTAACAAAATGAAGGTCCTCATTTAGCCATAAAGGAGTCGGGCTATAATCATTCCTTAAGATAATATCGTGGTTAGTTGTTGTTCTAGCATTAAAGTATCATAGCAAGAGTATACCGCCTTCATTTCTTAAACTGTAAATGTCCCATTCTAGGCCATGGTAAGGACAATTTTTATCTAGATTGTGTTTCTTATAAAAGGTTGAATTAATAGGTGCAAAATAACATAATGATATATAAATATTCTTAGCATTGATATTTGAAATCTCCATCCACATGTACTGTTTGAAAGGATCTTTCTTGTGAAGCCTAATATGCGAAAATTTGTCCTTATTTATGTAACAATCTATGCCTCTAATCCCTCTATGGTAGCATCTCTTGTTCCATACCGACCGCAAGACAAATCCTTATATGTTAGGGCCTTGTATTCTTCATGCTCCCAAGTTTCAATAAGCAATATAACATCAATTTTACTTGATATCCAACTTAACATGGGACTCTTACTCCATGGAAAGCCACAAGGTTCCAAGAGATTCCAAGAGAGGATCCAGAGTTTCCCAAATTCCTAATTATTATTATTTGTTGGTCTCTATCCCTAATATTATATTTTCTATTCTTGATTATTGCTCATTTTCCTTCCTTCTTGGCTTATTTACCTTTTCAACTTCCTTTCTTAATTCAACCTAATCTATTGGAAGGAGATATTCATTTATAAATATTTCTAGTCATTTTAAATTTGGGATTTTACAAAGTATTTCATATCTATGGTCATTAGAGCTTAACTTGAAATGAATTAACTTGCATTTGTGCTCATCTATTTTTACCAACATGTCTACTTCTATGAGACAAGTTGTTTCAATTTGTAAATTTTCTTGTAGTTTTTCCTTCACTAGTGTTGGTGTGTTCTCTCCTTTATCCTCTTTCAAACAAAAAATTACAAGATTCAAGGCTCTTTCGCTATGCTCATGGTCTAACTATATAAGATTTTTCATTTTGTTTTGATGGGTTTGATATGGAATTTTCCCTCCAAACAATTTAGGGAAAATTTGTTATTTAGCTTTTCTTCTAACTCTTTTATCTTGTCCTTCATATTATGATTTTCTAGATTATTGACCTCTCCTTCTTGGATCAATTGTTTCTTTTCTTGACTTTTCTTTTCTATTTCTTGTAATCTAATCTCCATTTTCTCCAACTCATTCTCCAATTTTGCTATTTTAATGTCTATTTGTTTCTACATCTTGTCTTCAAATGATGCAAACTTATTATCAAGCATTACCCCTAACATTGATTGAAGTTTGGCTTCTCTTTCTTCCCTACATTCATCTAATGATTTTATATATTCACAAAGACTCTCTAGGGTTACTTTACTATGTCTCCCCTTCAAATATGCTTTTGGTAATTGTGGTGAATGGTTCACATTAAAATAAAGAATTAAAGATAAAATAATTTATAAAGGTTGGGAGAAGGAACTTGTGCACTTGGATTGGTAAAGATCTTCAATTAGGGTTTCAAATGTATTCCATGAAAATGCATAGTGAGAATCCCTCAGTGAAAATTCCCCATGAAAACACATTAGTGAAAATGCCTGATGAAAGCAACTTTGAAAAACAAAATGGTAAAGAAATAAAGAGGAAACAAATTATAATCGAGGTCGGAAGAATGAACGTGTGCACCTAATGAGGCCAAGTTCATGGATTAGGCTTTCAAAGGTATGCATGAAAATTTCCTATGAAAATCCTATGAAAGTGCCCCATGAAAATGCCTCACTAATTAGGTTAAGCTCATGGATCAAGGTTTGAAAGGTATGTCGTGAAAAACCCAGATCTTGAAAGCATTAGAGGCAGCTACCTTAGTGAAAATGCCACATGAAAATACTATGAAAGTGACTTGTGAAAGTGCCTCAATGAAAATGGTATGAAATGGCCCTTGCCAAAGACAATAGGGTCCATTCTAGGTGGAGTGGGGTGAATTTTGTGTGAATACCAAGTGGTAGAATATATGTATATAGGTGCAAGGTATAAGTAGTGATCCAATGTCTTCCTTTGTCAAATGTACTTCTGACTTTTGCTATTATCTTTAAGGTGGGGTGGTTAGTCCATCCCTGAGATATACTTGCGAAGAGTGAATGTGTGGAGTGCCTTTATACGTGGTAAAGTGTGCCTATGAGGCTTGCTAGTATAGTTGGAGTGAAAAGTATATTGAACTTGTTTTTCTGCCCAGTTATACCTCCACCATTTTCAAAGAAGAAATGGGCTTATCACCCTTAAATACCTCGATTGCAACCAAAATGTGCGAAGAAACATTTGTTATGTGTGATTCCATCAATCCAAATTGATTATTGCCAGATTTCAGGGCAAAAATGTTGGTTTCCCTTTCCATTATTTCAAAATGTTGGAAAATGACCAATTTGTAATGTGTTTAGGCTACAACTTTCCTTGATGTAGTAATATCTATACAAAATGGTTGACATGGCACCATAATTGTGGACCATGGAAATGAAATGCTGATCACTTTGAGGTTTGGTTGCATGTCCACTTGAAAAACATCGATTAGAGAATTCTCACATTCATAACTAGTTATAACGAGTGAAGAAAGTACCATAAAATGAAAAAGTATGTTGATGATCGAATTTTCTACATTGTTTGGATGCAACATCCATGATTGTAACTTCAAATTGCTCTTCACCAAGTGCATGGTTTGTTAAGGAATTTCTTGATAGCTAGGGGTCACAAAGCTTATAGAATGGATTAACCTTCAACTCCTAAATATTCTCAAATTCATTAATATCTTCACTTTTTAATGTGATTACCGTTTACAAAGGAATTTTTTATTTTCACAAACTTGTCAATTAATAACATATTTTGATTTTTAATAAAATGTCCTCCTCTTATTTTGATGAATTGAAATGAGTATGGTTAATCAATCATGTGTATTTACATTATTATTAAGCTTTCAGAATATGGAGATTATTAAAATTAACTTATTTTTAGTTTATATTCTATTTATGTGCTTTATGGTTATGATAAGAAGTTCCAAGTTAAGTTTAAGATTTACTTTGTATGTAAACTGATTTTTTTTTTCACACTGAAAAACAACTTTATATAAATTTTAAAGTTGTGTCATAATTACATAGTTTATCAAATAAACTCCAGCTATAGAAGTATTTCAAGTGCAATTAAAGTATGCTCAAACTACCTTGGTGAATCCTGGCTTCTGCAGAAGCAGTTCCCAAGTAATGTTTTTCATTTCCTCCCTTAAGGCTAGTTTAGATAATCCACCAGCTTTAGAATTTTGCTCTCGATATATATGCCTGAAAGTAATCGGCTGAAAAGTGGAAATAATATCGTTTGTCCTTCTGGCCCAATGCTGAAGCTCCATTTGTGGGCAGAGAATAGACATCTTTTTCCCATTCTATAATGACTTTCGAGTCTTCCAGAATAGTGATATCCAAAATATTCATTTTCTTGGCAAAATAGAGTAGCCCCCTGTTGGCACCCCAACAACTCCCCTTGATTTTGACAAAATAAAGGGGTCCCTACTAGAATTTTGTAAATATTTAGCCTTTGGTTTTCTATTATTCTCGCGTGATTGACATTCTCCTTTTGATAATTGGCTTTCTCTACTGCTTGATCTTTGGCTTGGTTTTCATTTTACAAGGTATTTGTGATTCCACTTATCTTAGTCGTTTCAGCCTTGCAATCTCTTTCTTTCTAGTTTAAACATGGGTTTCTTTAATTCATCTTACTTAAGTTGACTCCACAATTCAATTTGCAAAATTAGGTTTCATCAATTTTATGGAAGACATTTTATCAATGATTAACAATGTCTTTATCTTCAAAGCATATAATTTAATTATCCAAGGGAAATTGAATCTCCTTAATATGAAACAATACATCAAATGATTTTGGGTTTTGTTATGTAATTTTTAAAGATCAAATCTTACATGATATAGAAATTAATCTATCACTAAACATAGATTATGTTAAATTATTAAAAATACCTTTTCAAGAGCTTCATTACTTTTACATTTTTGTTTTAATTTTTGAAATCATTATATATACATAAAGTTCTTTTAACATGACTTAAATTATTTAAATTTCTCACAAATAACATTTTTTTTTTTAACATGATATATATTCACATATCTTTTAAGTTGTTTGATTTCTCAAAATTAAATATTTTTTATATAAAAGATTTCCTTGATAACATTATGAAGTCATGAAGAGCCTCGGGGAGCCTTATCATTTGTTTTATTATATTGTATTAAAAGCCCCTTTTTCTTTAATATGACTTCAATATTTATGATTTTAAAGTTATCTATTTTTGGATTTCATTGGAGTTATATCATGACAGCTTTCTTGGAAATAATTTTGTTTTGCATGGACTTAAAATTAAATAGTTAAAGACATTGTTGTTTACGTGGAGTTTCCTCAAGATAATAACTCACATAACCGTTGAAATTAAGCATCCAGTCATAAGTAAAGCATCTACACTAAAATATGAGGCATACCAAAATGTGCAGGAATTATAAGTAATGATTCTACCAATCCAGAATCTCATTAACAAAAGGATCACGTTCAAAGGTTAGGTCCAGCTCACTCAACCGCTTCAATTTTTATCATAAAAAAAGGCGCCAGCTTGTGTTGGATGGTTTCGTCGCTGTGTCAATCTTTACGCAAAATTCTCCTCTGATTGTGGGGAAGGAATATCACATTGAAGAGATCCTTCTACGAGATCACTAAAATTGCCGAGATTCAAGGGTTGCATGCATTACCAACACCAAAATAAAAGAGAGATCTGCTCACAATGCTTTCTTCACGCCTTAAAAGAAGTGGTTAACAAACTGCCGGTTTAAGTTTTGATATAACTTCCAGTTAAAATTTTTGATGTAATATAAGTTACCACGTAGTTTTTCAAAACGCAGATCACTGGCTGAAAATAAAAAGAATCGAGTTATTAAACCAAGGAGAAAATGCTAGACGCAATTAATGACTTTCAAAGCATGTGGAGGAACCTCAATATTATTGCATTATCAATCATGTTATTTATTTTTGTTCAGTCCGTCCAGAAAATATTATCATAGTTTTACACTTACTCAATTTCCAATTGCAATAAAAGATTATTGCTATTCGGATAGAATAATAATATGTTTTCACTCTTGTGCAGGTGAAGATGATACTTGAAGCATAGAAAGATTAGTAAATCGATGGCGATGGAGATACAGAGGAAAATTATATCATTATTGTTACCAGATCGATCTAGGGAGAAAATTCTTATTGTTTTTACCATTTACTAGTGTTTAATATATATATTTTAATGTGCAGGTTTGTTACAGGAGTTTTCAAAATGATGCCGTCCTATTGAAAAGATAAATGCATCAGAGATTGTCGGATTCCCGTCGTTTTTGAGTAACAATTTTCTGCAGCGAACTGCGGGAAAACGAAGACGAATTAATAAATTCCGGGACATGGGTTTTTTTCCAGAGGATCCCCATTTACCAGACTCGTGAGGGATTTGCTGAAAAAGTGAACGGTTTGGGAGATTTTTGGGGTGCTATGGACACGTTTTTCAGAAGTGCAGCCAGCTACGAAATTTAGCAGAGTTTCTGTTGGAGATTTTTATCTATTTAAACAGCAAATTTTGCTGCCAAAATGGGAGGGGGGTCTCTGTAGAGTAAAGAGAAATGTTATTCTCTGAAATTCTATTTTCTATTTTGTAGACTTTGAGATCTGAAGATAGAGGAGAGACTGCTACCGCCAGAGGAGGATGGAGTGCACAAAGAAAACTTATTTTGAAATATATGTTGTTACTAGTACCATATCATACTTGGAGTTGAAGTTTTAATGTGAATGATACTGGACATCTGCAAACAAATACTGTGACTGGTATTTCGTTTTTTGGATTTTATATATATATATATATATATATATATATTTCAGTGTGTTGTTTTCTACTTATATATTAACTCAGTATTGCTGTGACATACTGATGTTCAATCATCTATTTCACTTTATCAGTTCAAGTTAGTGTTTTTGAATAAATATTTCATTATGGTTTTGTTTATTAGTGTGTTTACTATAAACATAAGTTTTAATGATATACTTTTATGTTTATTTAAAATCTCATTTGTATGTTAACAGTGACTTTAAATAAGCATTATCTCAAGTTCAAATGACTATCTTGATCATTAATTATTAATCAGTTTTAGGAAGTTGAAATTAACTGTGTGTTTACCGGTTAGATTTCATTTCTATTATAGCAAAGTGGCTTTTGTTGTGATTTAAATATGTTTGTTTCAATCACACTCCAGTTTTTCTGTTATTGATTAATAATTAATATAGTCTTAAATTTGCTCTCAGCTGAGATAGGGTTAAATAGGATAGAAATATTAATTAGTTTAAATTTTATTTTTAAGTTTAATTAGCACTGTTAAATCATTCTACATACTTTACATAAGTTTTCATATTTAGAAAACTTCCCAAAAATCGAAGTCTTTCCTTAAGAAAGCAACCTTAGGATATTTTAGGTATTTAGATAGGATAAATATTAGAATAGGTTAGATTTTGCTGGTTTTAAGTTCTCCTTAAGAGACAAACTAGCTGGTAGCAGGACCATAACCTGCGAGGTTTTGTTAATCCAAACATACCGAACGCTGCTTTAAGCTGATTGTGTGGACAAAACCTCCTTATTGGCCTAGATTCAGAAAATCGGGCCAACAAATGGCGCTAGAAGGAGGGCCGATCGGCAAGTAAGCCATTTTGAGCTATTTCTTTTAAATTTTAATATATTTTAAAAAATGGCTCTTATCACTGTCTTACAACATGCTTTCAGCATGCCTGAGCCTACTGGAGGTATTTCTAAAAGTGCAGTAAAACTCTTTCAAAGGTTAAGTTTTGATGGAGAAGGTAAAATGACTGCTTTGAAACATCTCACTGAATTTATAGATATTTGTAACCATTTTCGTATAGTGTGTGAGAGTAAGATTTGCAGGCTTTTTACTGTCACTTTCAAAAGAAGAATTCGAGGCTGGTTCGAAATGTTACCAGCTAAGTCCATTCATTCATGGAAACATTTTATGGAGTTATTCATTGATGCGCATGAGGAGTATAACTATCAAACATTGAGGTATGAGATTGGAAATCTTCGCAAACAAGAAGGTGAATCTACTAGTACTTTCTTTTCAAGATTTATGTCAATGCATTTTCGATTTCATGAGAAAGATCAATTTTCTGCAGAAGAAATAACAGATTTATTTTTATCTCTTGATTCTCTTTCAACTTTATATGATCAAACAAATCATGATAAGCTTCAAATTGACGATATGCATGTTGATGGTTGCATCACTTCATCGGTTAATACTGATTCAAGGTCTAATTTTATTGATCCAAATTCTAACACCAAAATCGTTGAATATCAACAAATCTTAGGATCGTCTAATATACAATTTCAAGAACAAAAAAATTTAAATTCGACACTTACATTTAAAAATCTTTCTCTTGTTCAAGCAATTGTAGTCGAAAAGGAATTGATGATTTTAGGATCTAAAATCGAATCTTTGAATGATCGTTGCATAAATCATGATTTCGCATTTTCTTCTTCTCAAATTGAACAAACTTATCTCATTCCTTCACAAAATATATCAACAAATCAAATTATGGATAATGATTTTTCTCTTGAGTCAATTAATCAAAATTGTCCTTTGCAAACAGGAACATCTATTTTTCAACATTTGGAAAGTTATCATACTTTATATCCGGATCTATTTACCGATTATAGTTCATGTCCAAATACTAATATACAAACACTATGGTCAGTTCCTATGCAAAGTGATTTGTTGTTTAAGAACGAGGAAAATCTTTTTATTCACGATATTAATAAGGAAAATAAATTTATACCTATCACTCATGAATCTCATGCATACGATAATATTGAAGAAGTTAAGTTAGAAGATAAAACCATTTCTTATAATGTTTTAAATTTTGGCGATACTAATCTTTTTTGTAAATTAATCGAATCGTCAAAACCTCATGAATTTCAAAAGGAAAGTGCTTACTCTAAGGTAGTGTCAAAATTTGATTTTCAAATTTATGATGATAATACTTCTTTACAAAATATATCCTCTACTTTAATTTTTCCTAGATCTTTTGATCATAATCTCGACATGCCACTTTTTTATTACTATCCTGATGAATTTGCTATCACACATTCCATTGAATCTTCACGAGTTTTAGATCTCCTCCAATCTTCTTTTTATGATCCAATTTATGCTTGGTTGGAAGAGTCATATTTTAAAAGATTTTCATGTCATCTTCTTCTTCTTCTTTTTAATATAAATTCTAATTCAATACTTTCTATTTTTCAGTATGAAGCATTTCAATTCATATTATTAATATTTAATATGTTTTATTTTGCAGGATTACAAATGCTTCAAAGGCTTCATTGGCTTTTTTACTTTACCTGACTATGATTAAATATTTGATTTTAGTGTACATAAAATAAGACTAGGAATAAGATAGAGTAGTTTCTTATATTTTTCTTTACTTCTTAGTTTTTAGTTTTGCTTTCACACATAGTAGTAAATATAAGAATGTATATATTTATTAATCAGCTCACTAGTTTTCTGCTAAGGATAGATGGATCTCTACTTAATTTTTTATCAGGTACACTTGGTCGGATTGACAAGTTAGAAAGCGTGTTGAAACAAGTGATACAATCGGGATGCATGAATACGAGTATGGCCTTACATCAGGGAAGTGAATTCTTTATCTTATTTCCATTTCAAAATTTGTATACTTGTTATTTATCTTTTAAACTGTGAAGTATTGAATTTTGGTATTAATTGTGAGAAATCATAAAATTACAATAATTCAGTAATGATAAATCTATCATTAGGTTATTTTACACGATTGTGGGATGATGTCATTAATTATACACTTTTAGACTATATTTAAATTATTAACAGTGGCATTCATCAATTTATTTAAAATATGTAGACTTGCCTTATGGTTATTTCTTTTATCATTCAAATTTTGATTTTCTCTTGAAATGAGTTTGCTAAATCAATTCCTTAAAATTTCTAAATCATTCATGCCAATTCCTGATTTTGCTCATAAAATATTATTTTGATGAATATCTCTCTAAATTTTGTAATCAATCATTTTTCAAAATTAATAACTTAGGCTTTCCTATAAATACTTGCCATATTTATAATTTAAGGAAAAGTCTTATTTTGATAAACCACAAATTAAGATAAATATAATTGAGCGTAGGAAAATTGTTTTATAATTTCAGATCAATTAAATCTGTGTAAAATATTATTACGTGTTGATCTTCGATTTTAAAATATTCTTTCATTCGATTATGATGCTTAGTTTGTGACATGGAATTAATAATAATTTGCACATCAAAAAAAATATTGAGTTTGGCTTCACTTGATTGTTTTTCTTTTCACTTTTGAAACCTAGATGATTGGATTTCTTATCACCTTAACCTTGTACATATTGACTAGATTTTGAGTTGATATCTTGCTTTTTGAAATAATTGGTTTCTTATAAGTCTTCTTTATTTCTTTTTTATTATCTTTGATCATTTTCTTTTAGGTTTTTCATTTGTTTTTTTTTTTTAAAGAGTTGTAATCATTACATTATTCTCACAAAATTGTACAACTTAAACTTCTCATTTTTCCTTTTGTAAATAATGATGAATAAAAGGATCCGACTTATTCAATCTTCTCATCGATTAATTAAATAAATCCTGAAAGAATGAAGAAATATTTTAATAATTAAATGATCCTGCAATATTCAAATAATTCCGAAACTTTACATCAATAATAAGTTTATGATACTTTTTGTAAAAATCACCATTTTGACATACATATTTGTGTTTCCTACTTTCTATTTTATATTGACATTTATTTAAACTTAAATCTTTATATTGTGGTCAATTTTAATATGTCATTTAGGAGATTTGTCGTTATTTCTTACGTATGTCATAATTTTATGATTTTTACGTTATTTTGTATAGCTCATCATATAGAAAGTAATCATATCTTGAATTTTGATTTTTGAGTTTATTGACCATCTTCGACTCTCAGTTAAAGTTTCGATAAATTTTTAATTTTTCTTTTGGATTTCAATACATACCTTTTAGTTGAATTTTGGATTTGATCGGATTCTATCTTTTGAGTGTTTTTGTTCAATTAGTGATTTTTACTGGTTGATTGGTTTCAGTAGTAAGTTTAATATTTTTCGGCTTTTTTATTTTCTTTTTGTTTTTAAGGGAGCATTGTAGATAAATAATACTTTGATGGCACACTGCTGGATGTCCATATATCTCTCTACTAATTAACCTGATATCTTTCAGGGAAACCATTGTAAGGAGTTTCTTGCCATATCAAATGTTCTTACTGTGGCTGAATCACTCTTAGCCTTGAAATATTTCTTATGAACTTAGCTAATCAGTTAGTTGAACTCACGATTATTATTCTTGGACTTTATTTTGAGAATGATATCATTAGCTAGGCAAGTTAACTTGTTGGGAAACTTTTCTCTCAGAATCTTTATAAATCAATGGCATTAGGCATCTGTAGGCCTTCCATGTTATTATAGGGGTATTATCTGGATTTGTTTCTCATTCATTAGAATTTTTTTTTTTTTTAAAACTAAACTAAATTTTGATTGAAGAATAGGAGGTCTCATTACGAGCCGACCTAATCATGATCATCAGTCTTGTCAGGGATAACATCATTTCAGATCACCAGGGTGATGGCTCTTGGTCATAAGATCAAGGGACAGGAGGTCTCATCACGAGCCGGCTTGTTTATCTCTGACAGTTCTCGTGAATGATGCTATCAATAGCTGGTTACCAAGCCAGGGTAGTAGTCTTGAATCAAAGATATAATTTATATATATACACACACAAAAAAAAAAAAGAGAAAAACAAATCTTTCAGTTATTTATATTTAATGGATGGGGAACTTATCCAGATATCTTCTTAAGATATGGAGGTCATATCTTTATGCTAGTGTTGTTCGATTATCTTTAACTGTTGAGAAAGCATTCTTGATAAGGTTTATTTGCTATGCATATATTTTAAAATCATTTATCTTTACGAAGTCTCTGAATAATAGTTTCGATAATTCATTTGATTGTGACAGCACTTTAAGTTTAAACTTTACTATATAGGCTAGTGATGTGAGAATGTCATGTGGTGTGAAATTTGATATTCTGAGAAAACCTTGGTTTTGTTTTTCTATATCTATAACCTTTAGCTAAAACATGCAGAGATAACTGCTTCGCCCATCATGTCGCCATTTGTTGGCACCCCAACAACTCCCCTTTTATTTTCCAAAATAAAGGGCCCCCCCATGTAATTTTTGTAAGTATTTATCTTATGGTTTGATTTCTTGGTTTGAGAAGGTAATTCCATTGTTCTTTACTCTTCGGTTTCTTGCCTTTTTGACTTGGTTTTCATTATATGAGGATTGGATGATTGAGATGATTTTGGTTTCTTAGCAATGGTTACATATCCTTATTGAACTAATTTAAGTTGATCACATGCTTTGATTTAATTAAGGTGAATTGGTGGTTTTTTTTTTAATTCATATTAATTCTAAACCAAAAGAAAGCAAATCATATTACAAGAAATAAAATGAAATTAAATAAATATGAAAATCGACAACATAATGAAAGAAAACAAATCATGTTAATCTCATTTTATTTCACATAAAAACCTTTGGAAAAAAACATATCAAAACATAATCTTTTAGTCATAAAAGTAATATGACATCTCAATGTATAACTAAAGGGTGATTTACTTTCATCTTTGGTTATTGTAAGTGGAACCTATTTTAAATCATTTTTTTTAATTTTTTAATTTTTATTTTTTATATATAATGTAGATTTGGGATTTCATTTTTTTTTTTATGAAAATTAAATGCATTAAAATGTTTGCCTCTTTTTTTTGTCCTTTAAGGAAAAATGTGGATACTACATGCTAATTACCATGAGAAAATATCATTTGGCCATATACGATGAGTTATTTAATACACGGTGTATTAAATCAAACAAATGTTTGTGAAGAAGGATCACAATAGTCGCTTAGTTATAATAATGTATTAAGTTTT
Organism: Pseudotsuga menziesii; assembly: GCA_001517045.1. Lineage (NCBI taxonomy): Eukaryota > Viridiplantae > Streptophyta > Pinopsida > Pinales > Pinaceae > Pseudotsuga > Pseudotsuga menziesii. The sequence goes on from LPNX010128229.1 coordinate 277,397, forward strand.
GAAAGGTTCTCTACATGGCAAGTATGCAATGAGATCTGATTTCCATGTCTCAAATATTCCAGGATTCGTGTTATTAACATCTTCTTTTTTGCATTGACTTTATTCAAAAATAAATACTTAATGTGATCGACACCATATCACGTGGAAAATTTCCACAAGGTTTTATAAGTATTGCATAAAATATTGCTCCAACAGTCAGCTAAAAGATTGCTGCTGTGATAATTGGTTACTACACTTAGCAGTGATTCAGTGACTTTCGCAAGTTATTCGGTTTTCAAAATTATCAAGGAAGTCATGTGCTTACAAACAAGAACATTTAATAGTCACCCAACTACCGTCAGCTAATAATGAGAAAGATATTTCGATGATGAAGTCTCTCGTGTTGTTAAGTGAATAAAAGATGCCCAGGATTAATCTATGATGTGTCAACTATTTAAATGTTTCGGGTTTCAAGGAAGCATCAAGAATGACAAAGTTAAAAGCTAAATTACATACTTAGCTATAATTGTAACCACTTTCA